>JAEPBF010000014.1:0-253548 GCA_019739055.1 Passiflora organensis
GTGAATAATAGCTAGTTGGGAACCTCTTTCCATCCTTTATCCTACTATCTTAGTTTGATCATCAGAAGGTTAGATTCTCCTTGTATTTTTCTCATCGTAATTTCTTAGGGTTTGGAGCAGAAATCCTTTGATTAATCTTTCAATTGGTTTTTGTTGTTCCTCTTGTTCATATGATTGTTTGGCACCTATTCAAGTTGAAATATCATGAATTCCATCTTTTGAATCTTCCTCATAAGAGAAATCAGCATGCCTTATACCCTTGTCCTATTGTTGTCGATTATTTCCAATTGCTTTGTCTATTGGTTTTTGATCTTGTTTCTTTTAATTTTATGTGTATTTGGCATCTAATCCTTCCAATTATCATGAAATCGCAACCCTTAAATCCTTTATTCATTTTCAATTTGTCCTATTACCGTATCTTAGTGCCAAAATTGGCATGGGTAATTAGGATGGTAAATCAGGTTAAATCTTGTTGTGTTCTTGGCTATCATATCACACATCCAAGGAGAAGGTTCCTGCGACATCTGGTCACTTGTTTCTGACATGTTCGGGAGTGGAATTGGTAAGGAACTAGGTTGTTTATTTGGTTTCTGAATTGTGTATGCTTAGTATGGTGTTATCTTTGCCTTATGGTTATATAGGTGGTTTGGATCCCTTTAATAAAGGTAATGGAATAGCTACTTGTTTAGAGACAAGAAAGGTAGGATCTATACCTCATCGGTTTCTCTAGAGACCTTATTGTTTGAATGATGAATTCAGTACTTGCCCATGTTATTGTCTATATGTATACTTGTTTACTGTATGCATGAGTTGCGGATTGAGCTATGGTCTTTTAGGAAATTTCGGACCATTGAGTTAGGATGTGAGTGCCTAATTTGGTTGTATTGTATGCATGTGACTTGATGATTGTATTGTGGTATAATTGAGGATGCCTTGTTGTGATGTTATACCTTCTATTTGCTTGTGTGTGCTTGTACATATTTATGTGTCAGGATCCTCTTCCGATCACCATTCATGCTAAGGTCTGATAATCCTGAGAAGAGGAGAGGTTCTTACTGGTATGGGAGTCATATGGGTGGCAATCCCCAGCATGTGTACACTGGATGCCTAGTCCTTGTGTTGCTAGATGCCTTGTCTTGTGTGCTGGCAACTCTTATCCTTGTGCGGTTTGAATGCCTTGTTCTTGTGTGGCTAGATGCCTTGTCATGTATGCTGGCAAGATGAATAGACTTGCTGATTAGATTGTACATTAACCATTTACCTTTTTGTAGTTAAGCCTTGGACAACACAGATGGAAGGGGATGATTTTTCTTTTGATGAGATCAAATGATGAAATACCTGCCTGTGTACTTCTGATTTTCAGAAATGTTTGTAGTCCAGCTTCATCCTGTGGCTTTCGGCTCCACCTCTTTTGTGTTTGTGGATGATTTTTTGATACCTTTTTAGTTGTTTAGGTGAATCTGATGTTGTTTAAGAGATGTTTGTTTAGATTTCTGCAGATCTTATGATGTTGTAACCCTACTTTCTTGTAATCTCACCCTATTGTTTCCACCATTTTTCTGGTTTAGGTACCGGTGTGTGAGATCAAGGCTGCACGACGGGACTATATTGCATCGCATTCGCACATCCCCTATCTCCTTGCTGATTGCTTGAGCATATAATCACTAACATGAAGTTTGATTGGAGTGCTTTCTGGTTTATTGAATCTCTCTTATTGTTGTTTATTTCCAGAATTTATTAGAGGATTACTTGCTGGATTTTTAGATTCCTATGGACTTGTGTGTTGTGGTTCTCTTGATTAATTATAAAAACTTCTGCTGATATTTTTATTCACTCCGTATGTTACTAGATTGTTTGTCCATCATTATCATGCTCCAACCTTTAAAAAATATAAGAAAGAAACATGGTAAAATCAGAACATAGGATGATTAAGCCTTGTGAGATTCAGATAGGTCTTAGGATAGACTCGTTTGGGTTTCACGGTGGTAAGGGTTCTAATAGGTTGGGTTTGGGTCCTTACATTCATAGTCCATATCAAGTCATGTATAACATAAGAGTGTGAAGATAGTAAAATATAAACATGTCGAGCCTCCAAAACGTGCAAGTGCAATAGTCTAGCCTAAGACCAACATTTGGAACTTAAGCTCAAGACAGATAGCTATGACCTCAAGACAGATAGCTACAAACACAAGAGCTAGTCTTGAAAAGATCAACAAGAGTGGGTGAAATCAAAAGACCTCAGTGAGAGTTACTGCATCATAAGAATATCCGATGGAATAGAGGCATACAGAAAACACGATTATAAAACAGTTGATTTAAACACAATTATCATCCATACATTCTAATACTGCACTTAGGGGATTCCATAAACAATGAAACGTAATGCATGAGTTAAAATTCAGAAAATAAATGGCACATCCCAATAGGTTTTATAAATCAACAAAACTCATCAATGTCACACAGGCCACTATGGCTCAAAAATCTATCAGGGCGGATCATAAACCACTCTTAAGTCGTCCCCACTAAAAGGTAACTAAGTGTGAGGACCCGATCCCGGATACCGGACCTCACCACCGTAGGACTCGAATTGACCCCACCGAGGGACCAACCAGAACCCTACAAGGCTTCTCTTACAAAATCCGTAAAGTTATAAAATTCTGGTTGCCGTTTATCAGCAATACAACCAAGTTTATTGGATTCTCATATATTCAAGGAAACCTGTACTAACTCATGAAAAAGTGTTTGAGCATGGTTCTAAAATCTTTGTATTTGTAATGGGTTTGAAAATATTTATTATTTTAAAAGAACAACTTAGTTTATTTCAAACACCAATTTGCGGAGTTGTTTAGCGGAAGGTTTTGTAAAAGAAAAAAAAATCAACCCAAAAAGGATGAAAGTCCAGTCCAAATTATTTATTGCAGTCCGAAATATAAATGTCAAAGAAATGTAAAATGCATGCAATCCACAAACACAACTGCACAGCCATAGTTCAGCACCTACTGTCCGATGTTCTAGGGGAGGCTAGGCTTCTCCTCAGCTGAACCTGAAAGGGATAACAAATGGGGGTGAGATCACTAGGACCTCCGTGAGAGACACAGCATCATAAGCGTTCACGGGGAATGAGTAGAGGCAATACGAAAAACCTTTTTTTTTAAAATGAAAGTATAAAACCGGTGTAAGTAACATGACTAGTGAAAGTTCAAAAATCAGACCCAACGGTCCAAAATGAGTGGTTACGGTAAACACATCATATAGTATCGAGAAATCCCACGGGACAGACGTAAAACACCACACGAATCGGTTCGGCGCGTAGAACCGTCGGAGGCCCAATGGCAGTAGAGTTTGAGTTATTACAAATTATGCATAAATGTCCCGCCGCCATTGTTGTCTGTGGAGCGGAGGGAATACACACGTCCTCCACGCTCCATACTCACGACCTGTGATCAAAGGTCACATAACGCAACTATACAACTCCCTACGGTAAGAATCGCTCCCCTACTACGGGACGTCCGAATACTTACCTCGCATTGGCCAAGCGCTTCGTGTAATTCACGGTATCATATCTCTCATATATATACCCACTAAAATGCCTCAAAATTCATAAAATCATTTCAATGGGATAATTTACACATGTTCAAAATATCATACAACACATGTGTATCGAAATGGTAAAGTAACCAAAAATCATGCTAAATCATCTTTCATAATTTTTTTTTTAAACATGCATTCTTGTAAGTTCTTAACACACAAATCATGCCAAAACAAAAAGGAAAAACACTTAGAAAACGGCGTGATACTCGACAACATCAAGTGTAAACATCACCCATCCAAATTTCTATTCTTCATCTTAAACACATTTAAACATGTGGGTAGTTTTCACGCATATTTCACAAAACCAAAACACATACATAAATATTAATTTTCAAACACATGCCGAGTACATCACTAGTCGCAATTAAACCATTTCAAGCATGCCTCATACTCAAAACCAAAACAAAATCATTTATGTAAACTATATAAAAGTGAGTAGCCGATCAAACCGATGATACGAAGTCTCCCACCTTTTGTCTCTGATCACGGAGTCCTTTCCTACAAGCCCTGCTATGCCTACCATAAGATCGTAACATACTCATGGTTAGGATCCATCAGATCTATACTCAAATCCAAAGAACACTTATGGATCTAATTGACCCAAGTATATATATATATACTATCAACAACTCACCTTGATGTATCTTGTTTGATTGTGACTTGTGGATCTAAGGGTACTTCCGATAGGTTAAACTTAACTATTTCTCATGAAATTTTATCGTAATTCTGACATTCTAAGAAGAACGTGGATATGAAGAATGAAAATTTGGCCGAGTAGAAAAAAAGATAGAAAATCTACAAGTTGCGGAAACTGTAGGGTGACGAGTTTGGTTATGAACTTGGGGAATGAATTTCTGGGTTCAGTCTTGAGTTTCTTGGCAGGTTGGTTCAAGAAGAGTTCAAGGTATCAGAGAGGGTGTTCAGATAGGCTTAGAGAAGGAAGAAAAATTGAAGAAGATAGGTACCAAGATCAAGAACAGATTAGTTCCAAAGATAGAAAAAAGGTCTGGTTGCAGCAGCACAAGTTTTGGTATTTCAGGTGAGACTTCTGGTGACTTAGGTGTACATTCAGGCAAGCAAGAATAGACCAGAAAGTGAAAGAAAATGCATACCAAAGATAGGGAAAGTTGGAATCAAGAGGGCACACAAGAGGAACCAGAATTTGTAAGATGGTGAGTGATCAAAGGGGTTCCCAAACCAATGGCAATCAGATGAAAGTGAGTGGGAATCTTGGCAATGGCAGACAAGGGTAAGTGGAGAGGTGTGTTTTTAGCTGGAAAAGGAGAGAAAAATTCTGGTGGGAGGGCCAGGAAATGATGCGTAATCACATGTGTTAGGGGAAGGTTGAAGTTTGAATTAATCATGTGTGTAATGTCTAGTTAGGTGGGTTATTAACCAATATAAACCAAAAAAATTGAAAAGAATCACCACCAGGAGAGGAATTCCGACTTTAGCTTGAAAGAAAAGCATCAAGGTATGAAAATGGCAGACAACTTTGATTTAGAATGTGGCCCTACACAAAAGGTTAAGCATGTGAAGGCAGATTTGAACAATAATGGCACAACTAGACACTCAACTTGTATAAACACATAAGGGACCCAAATTGTGGCTGTATTTGGTGTGGACCCTGAGGTAAATATGGTAAGGTAATGTAGGTTTAATCCAGGTTAAAATTTTATGTAATTACCCACTGTAATTGCCGAGTTACGGTATGGAAAAAAAATCAGGAATTTACGGTGATCAATTTTTTGTGATTTGTGTAATCTGATTTTACTCTATGATGATTGTCTAATTACATGGCTGATTTAATCAATGTAGAATGAGTACATTGGACCTTAGGAAATTTCAGAATGGACTTGGGCCTTGGGAATGGTAATCGGACCGAAAATATGAAGTTTACATTGCCAAAGATCTCATTACTCACTGTTTACCTTTCATAGGGTTACTCAGGTGTCTAAGGTTCACTCAGGTCCACCTAGGATCATTTACGGACTCAATCGTAAAATGTTACCGTCACACGATAAACAAAACTCGTCCGGAATCCTTGACGGGGTATAACTCGGGGATTTACCAAACTAACCTCACCACTTTCTCAAAATAATCTATCAGGGTAAAGTTTACCATCTGACAAAAAAAAAAATATTTATCATACGGTAGAAATGGATACAGTAAAAATTTAGGCATTGCCGAAATGACTCGTACGGGCGTCGAAGTCATTAGTTAATAGGTCTAGTAAATAACTAACACTCGAAAATGCTGAAAAATAACTATACGATAAAAGAGCGAGGTCTCACACTAAGAGCCCACTGGCAGTTAAATTTTTACTTTAAAAGTACGTATAAATCCCATATAGCCAGTGTTATCCAAAATCGAGTGGAGAAAACACACTATCACACTCAATAAACCATTTCATACATATACATGTACACATAGCCTGCTAAGTCATAGTAAAATCAAGCGGCCGCTAAGTCTGTAAGGACCCACAACCCATAATTTGCTCCTAATTGGGTTACTGCCGTGAAACCCAAACAAGCCCAAAACCAAGACCTATCTAAAGCCCATAAGGCTTAACCATCTAATTCCGATTTTAGTATGTTTAGTTTTTAAGTGTTTAAAGTTTGGAGCATGATAGTATTGGACAAAAAATGTGGATTCATACAAAGTGAATAAATCATCAGCGAAAGATTTTTATGATTAATCAAAGGAACCACAGCACACAAGTCCCATAGAGATCTAAAATTCCATCAAGTAAATCCCTAGTAAGTGTTCAAAACAATCAAACAAAGGAGGCATTCTAAAATCATAAAGTGGTCCAATAAATCTTCATGTTATATGGGCAAGTAATCAAGAAACAAGTATGAAAATATGATGCCATATTGCCTCGCTGTGCAGCCTTAATTCTTACACACTGGTACCACAAACAACGAATGTACCTAAGCCTGAAAAATAGTGAAAACAACAGGATGAGATTACAAGAATCTCAGTAGGATCACAATATCATAAGATCTACAGAAATTTTAAACAAGCATCTCCCAAACAACATCAGATCATCCCTACACATCTAAGGGATATCACGTAATTCAATAATCAACTAATAGGGTTAGGGCCGAAACTAAGGCTGAGGGTGGACTACAAACACTTCCGAAAATCAAAAGTACATAAGTAGGAAAACACATAAATCATCTCGGTAATAGGAAAAGGGCATCCCTTTCCACATGTGTTCTCCAAGTTAGTTAGCAAACCTATTCTTCTTGCCATCTAGCCAGCACACAGGACTAGGCATCGTACTAGCACACAAGATTAGGGCATCCAAACCGCAAAAGGATAAGGTTTCTTGCCAGCATACAGGACAAGGTATCTAGCCATCACACAAGACTAGCATCCAGTGAGCTCTTGCAGGGGATTGCCACCCATATCACTCCCATACCAGTAAGAACCTCTCCTCTCCCAAGGAGCATCAACGCTTACCCCGAATGGCCACTTGGAAAGGATCGTGACACACACAAGCAAGTACAAGGCATAATACTATAACAGGGTATCCTTAATCATGTCAGAACACAATCAGCATGTTCAATACACACAACACATGCAAATTAAGCACTTATAACCTATCTCAAGGGTTTGGTATAGCCTAAGTAAGCCTCAAATCAATCCTCAACTCATGCATACACTATCTCACATATGCGCATACAACATCATTAAGAACTTGCATTGAAAATAACAACCAACAACAAAGATTTCTGGAGAAAACCGATGAGTCATAGATCCTACCTCTCTTGTCTCTGAACAAGAAGCTATTCCTTTGCCTTTGTTCAAGGGATTCAACCCACCTATAACATCATAAGCAAAAGACAAAACCAAACTAAGCATACATACTCAATAATCAAGTATATATCCTATTTCCTTACCAATTCCACTCACAAAAACTATCAGAAACCAGTGATCAGATACCACAGGTGCCTCCCTCTTTGGATGTGTGATATGATAGCCAAGAACTTAACAAGATTCAACCTGAATTACCATCTCAATTAACTATCAAAATTTCAGCACTTAAGATAGGGCACAAGAGCAATTGCGATTTATACATACAAGGTGTAGGGGTTGCAATTTTATGTTTACAAGAAAGGATTAGGTGTTAATAACACAGGCAATCAAAAGAAACAAGACCAGACCACAATAAGTTAGTTAATTGATCAAAATCGGCAATAATAGGACAAAAGGTAAGCCATGCCAATTTCATGAATAAGGAAGATTCAAAGGATGAATTAATGATATTACAACATGAATGGATGCCAAATAATCGTACAAACAAGAGGAACAATAACAAAAATCAATTAAAGGAAGAATTACACAATTTTAGCACAAAACCCTAAAAATTATGATTAAGATTTCAAAAAGGAAAGACTGACCTTCTAATGATCAAATCAAGATATCTAGATAGAGTATGGAAAGAGCTTTACAACAAGCTATTATTTTCAGAAATCCGACAAAGGATGACAGAGTTATGTTAGGATGAAGATCAAAGAATTTCAGCAGCAATAAGGTATGGTGTAGGGTTTGATCACTTGATAATTTTGTGTGTTTTTGGTGTGGGGATTAAGTGTGGCCGACTACTTTTTATATAGGATGTTTATGGGAATAATTTTCCCTACTTTAAAGACTAGATATGAGGGGATAATCATTAAAATTAAATTATAGAATTATTCTTCATTAATTTTAGGAATTTTATCACCTAAGGCCAAGATTGAACTAATAAGGAAAATAATCAAAGGGAAATGACATCAGAAATGAATACTAAACCTTAAATACCAATTTCGACCATCACATATCCTTTTCTTAAGAGGAAAACGATCTTTTCACCTGCACTGGCTTCTGGATTTCTAGGACTCAAAATTCGAGGTCTCACACCCTCCCTTTCTTATAAGAATTTCATCCTCAAAATTTCAGCACAAGTACCTAAACAAACTGGTAAGGAAATTTTTCACGCATAGATTCCTCAATCTCCCAAGACTGTTCCTCGATTTGGCCATTACGCCAAACAATTCATACCATAGACATGCTTCGACTGCAAAACTGACTAACTAACCGATCTAGTATGGCAACTGGCTGTACAACATGGGACAGTTCTTCATCAGCAACCTTTACTGGTGGTTCTTCGTGTAACGACCCCAATTCCTAACTATTATTAATTGCTCCGATTAAGGTCATTACCGCCGTGAAACCCAAATAAGCCTCAACGACACCTAAGACTTATTAGAATTCCACAAGGCTACTCATAAGATACCGATTTTAAGCTTGTTTCTTTTGTTGCTTATCAATCAATTGGAGCATGATATTGGACACATATTCTGGTAACATACGGAGTAAATAAAACATCAGCGGAAGTCTTAAATTAAATCATAGGGTTCATAACACACAAGTCCCATAGGGATCCAAATAACCAACAAGCACTCCATTAACAAGTTTCGGAAATAGCAAGCCAAGAAGAGTGCTTAAAATAAACCAGAAAGTTGTCCAATCATTCATGTTATATGCGCAAACATCAAGAATGCAAATGTGATGCGATATCGCCCCGCCGTGCAGCCTTGATCTCACACACTGGTACCACGAACAATGGTTGTACCTAAGCCTGAAAAATGGTAAAAACAATGGTTTGAGATTACAAGAATCTCAGTAGGGTCACAGCATCATAAGATCTACAGAATCCCTAAACACAAATCTCCCAATTCACATAAGATTATCCCTAAACAACTAAAGAGGATCACGCAATTCATAAATCATTCAAAAAGGGTTAAGGCCGAATCAATGGCTGAGGGAGGACTACAAACACTTTTGAAAGGTCAGTCGTACACAGGCAGGTAAAACACATCAGTATTGCCCTCGGCAATGAATAAGAAAGGCCATCCCCTTCCACCTGTGTTGTCCAAGACTTACTGCACAAAGGGTAGATGGTTAACACACAAGCTAATCAGTAAGCCTTTCACCTTATCCTCGCAAGGATTAGTCGACTAGCCCCACATGGACAAGTCTTCCCTTAGTCGCAACCAGGGCATCCCCAAATCTCGCAAGATATGGGCTTCCTGTCTCGCAAGACAGGGATCCGGCCACCAAGGACAGATATCCAGCGTGCACTTGCTGGTTCAACACCCATACACCTCCCATAAATCGATAAGAACCTCTCCTCTCCCTAGGAGCATCAATTCTTACCCTGCGTGGCCACCGGAACAGGATCCTGACACACAAACACGTACAAGCACACACAGGCAAGTACAAAGCACAATACCATAATAGGGTATTCTCAATCACGTCAGGAAATAATCAACACATCCAATTCATATAACAATAGCATCCCAGGCACTCAATCCCTAACTCAGGGGTTCTATACAGCCTAGGAGATTCATATCTCATTCCGAATTTCATATTCTCACCACATAATCCAATCACAAACAATACAACAAAGGCAGGTAACAAAAACATCAAATAAGAGCGGGGGTTTTTGGAGAAACCGATGAGGCATAGATCCTACCTCTCTTGTCTCTGAACAATAAGCAACTCCTTTGCCTTTATTAAGCAAATCCGAACCACCTATAATATCACCAGGCAAAGACAAGAACAAACTAAGCATGCATATTCAATAATTAATTGAATACCTTATTTCCTTACCAATACCAGTCACCAAACCTATCGGAAACCAGTGATCAGACATTGCAGGTGTCTCCCCCTTGGATGTGTGATGTGATAGCCAGAAACTTAACAAGAATCAACCTGAATTTACCATTCGAATTAACTATGCAAAACCTGTCGCTAAAAGTAGGGCATAGGACGATTTCGTCTCGACCTACAACGAAATATTTACATGAAAGCTGCGATTTATATATGGTTGGAAAGAAAACGAAAAGACATTTCCAACAAGCTATTATTTGTAAGATTCTGATAAACGACCAGAAAGTTATGCCACTTCGAAGTTCAAGAAGATTTGGCGAAAACCAATGTTTTGAAAACCGGACCGGACCGGCCGGTTCAATCCGGTTGAACCGGACCCGGTACATGATCCGATTTTCAACACCGGTTGAACCGATTACGGGTCAACTGGTTCGAAAACTTAAAAAAAATTAATTTTTAATAAAAATTAAACAGATAAAAAATTTAAAAAGATAAAAATTAAGAATATTAATTTTTTAATATGTAGTTTGATATATTAATTTTTGAAAATAAATATTATAATATTTTTTAATATATTAATTACCGGTTCAGTTTTTCGGTTCTTAAACCGGTTATTTCCGGTTACCCCTAAAACCCCTGACCCCTTAACTTTACCGGTTCGAAGACCGATCCGGTTTTTATAACCTTGGCGAAAACCTAATTCCGCCGCCGATTTTCAAAATACCTTTAGACATAGAAATACTAACCGTCTGACAAAAAAAAAAGATGGTTGGAAAGAGGATGAAGAGAGCTTTCCAAAAAGCTATTACTCGTAGAGATCCAACGAAAGATGAGTGAGTTATTAGTTGTTCTCGTCAACAGAAACAGTTTTGTCGTTAGCTGCGGCTGCAGCCCAGGAAACATCTTCTGCATTTTTCTTTGATTCGTCATCTCTAAAGCTTGATGGATCGCCTGGGTTTCCTGAGTTCACTACAGAAAGCAAAATAGGTATAGGTATCCCTTCCCAAAGGACTACCCTGGTACCGGCCTTGAACTATGCCCATGCAGTTCACAGTTTCCTAAAACCGAGAAAAATGTCGTAAGTAGAGACCCTAGACCACGTGGATTGATAAAGGATGGATTTCTCTTTTCCTCTCCGTGAGAATGATTCTCCTCAATGCATGGCCAGCCCCGATTCTCCTGTCGTTGAACAAAAGGAGGAAAAGTCGTCTCCTCTACTGATTGAACCCTCAGTTCGAAGGTCTTCATCAACATGTTACGAGGCTCTAGTCTTCGGCGGGTCACCTTGACTTATAAAGGCGAGCATCTGGGCAAGGGAAAACGCAGTGCGCCTGGTGCAAAGATGATCGAACCCTCCGTAGCATATTATTCAAGATAATATTGGCAGCTGGTCTGTGGATTGCACTCCCAGCATGAGCTTCGAACTCCCTTTTAATCCTTTCCATCATAAGAAGCAAAGTTGGCATTTGTTCCCAACCCTTCAACCTTCTGGTGCACCTTCATTATTCCTTAAACCCGTGATATTCTAACAAGCTATATATGTCTTCCTCCTTGGTCAGTTCTTCTTGCATCTCTAGGAACTACAACTTTCATAAAACGGGGAAGTCCAATGGCCCATCGACTGTTTCAGAGGTTCTTTAACTTGGACCTACCGTGGTGGAAATCCTAGCTGTTCCTTCTCTTATTTAATAAACCACCAGCCTTCTTGAGTTCTTTTAGGATGAAGGTGGAAGTTTTACGTTGCTACGTGTCATGACAATGACTTTAAATTGCAGGGATTAGCCCTGATTCTAAAAGTTTGACTGAGCAAGGTGAACATGTTGAACAAGAGCAGAAGTTGGTAAGGGAAACTCTCGTGTCTGCTTACGAGAAGAATATTTCAGCAAGACTGAAAGCTGAGCTCTGCAACCTGGATGTCAGTAATCACATGCTCACACAAGATTCCTTGGCAAGTATGTGTCTCTTACAATCTTAGAATCACTCCGCTCCCACTCAAAGGCTTCTTCCGCTGCCCATCTTAAAGAAGATGCATGAGGCCTCTTAGGAGCAACGTATGGGTATGAATACAGATCATCACCATCCCTTAACAGCCATCGACTCTCCTCTGATAGGCTTTCTTCCTTTTTAAACTTCGCAGCAGCAGCTTCCATCTTTAACACATTCTCCCTCAGAAACAGTGGATAACTCCTCCCACATGCCAAGTCACAAGTCAACTGACTCAATATCGTGACAAAGGCACAAAGGATGCAACTGACAACTGCAGTTGAGGAAAGCTTACATAGTAATCCTGTTTACACAAACTGCAAAGAATAGTTCCATTGGTGTTTGGAAAGATGCCAGAGCATGCTTTTTTTTTTTTTTTTTAAAATCAGATACCACCAAGCACGATGCTGGAAATACATAAGTTTTACAGAAGACCTCTTGATAGAATGATAAGAAGTCAGATCAGCAGCATTCACACTCTCAAGCTCACGCAATATTCTGCTCCTCTTCTTCACACGTATGACATCTTTGTCTTTCCAAAATATAAGTAGACCCGAATGGCGGTAACACAAACCCTTCCATGTAGAGGAGGAGACCGTCAAGACAGGCAACGTGGAGGTGGAAAGCTTGGAGGAGAAAGCAGGAGAGACCGGAGATGGTTCAGTGCTGGGGTTTTAGAAGAATCCAGCAACGCCTCAGACCATCCATCTTGTGCAATTCGGTGCATAGAGCCTTGTCTAAGACTATCCTCAGCCTAACTGCGTCCATCCCGGGTTTGAGAAGAACTGACTTTCTTGGCACTGGTGGTACGTTAAACCTAAAACCCTTCTCAAGGAAGATTCCGCTGTGGGTATCAGGCGGTCCCTCGTAGCTGTTAACCGCAGGCTTGGATTCAGCCACGGACCTGATAAGTATGCATGCAATGTGTTTCCTTGCATGCATGCATAGTAAGGCTTGAGCTTCACTTGTTGGCTTCTAAAGACGCATAAAACGTAAGAGCATTGGAACAAAACTTGGCCATGGATGTAACCATCAGCCATTTGCATCTTCTGCTTTTCCTCTTTCTTCTTACGAGATAGTCCTTGTTGGTCCTCACTAGTTCATCAGCAATTCTCGTAGAGAGACGATTAACTGGATTTTATGTTATTTTTCTTTATTTTTTTGGGCTTGGTCTTCTTCTCACTTGCATCATTAACAACCTCAACATGCAAACCCTGTCAGCAGCCAACGATGCAAGATACTCACCATCTTGCTGTTCATGGATCAAGCGCTGAGCTTGCAAAGATGGGGATGGAGGGCGAGGTGCAGGTCTGGGATAATGGTCATTGAATGAACTGATGAAGAGCATAAGGAATGCGGTATCCAGGCTGTTCAGATATTCCACCAAACGTTGCAACCTCAAGCATAACTGCTTCATCACGCTCCTCAGAGGACATGCCTCCTTACTCATCGGATGGAAAGGCATCACCATAGTCAGGCAATTGATCAAACCTTGGAGCACTCGGTCTAACATGTCCAGCTCTGTGACTAAACCAGTCACCAAGACATAACCAGCAGTACTTAAATCCACATGGTTGACTACAGGTCATGTGTATACACCCCTCGGCTTTCTCGATGGGTCTTTGGCACTGGGGACAAGGCTTTATATAAACCTTCTTCCATGCCCGATCCTCAGCCTCCGAGCTATTCCTCAAATTCCACTTGGCCACAGTATCACAACCTATGGGTCGGTGTTTCTCCTTGCAACATGGCCAGTAAAATGTGTGAGAGCACAGGCAAGAATCATCGAATGTATGATCGCTTCTTCTTGTCTTCCTCGTAAGCCACCGCATCAATATGCATCCCACTATCACCAAAAACCTCACTTCTTTCATCTTATCCTAAGATCACATCCGCAAATGGAACTGATGTAATGATATCTGCAGTAGTTCACATCGGTTGTTGTCTGTCCCTTCTCCTCTGTTGAAGCAACTTTGGAATTTATGTCTACAGTTGGTGCAGAATCTGAGGCAGCATTGACATCATTCAGCGCTGCCTAAACTTTGAAGATAGTAGGCAGCTAGAAACCAGTAAGTGCGGATCCGAATGAGAGGAAAGGTTTCGGATGGGGAGCCGCAGCAGGAAAGGAAATCCTCTGCTTTTGCTGAGGAACCTGAGTGCTGCATGCCACGGCTGAGCAGCCATCACTGTCTTCAGACCTGGAATGAAGATTGAAGAGAAAGAGTTTTGTGGGAACAGAAAGGGTTTAGAATTCTAGTTAAGTTTCTGCAGTCTTCTAGCACCAGAATCTCCAGGCATAAGAATCCTTCGAAGTTGGGGCATAAGAATCCTTCGAAGTTGGGACTTCTCATAAGCTCATGTGAATGTCTTAGGTCAAGCACTCTCTCAAGCGCTCAAGACGCCAGATTTTTTATTTTTTTTTATTTTTTTTTTATTTTTTTAGGAATGTCATCGCAGGAACCCTTGAGCTCTCTTCGCTCGTTTGGATGAAGTGGAGTGCTCTTGTCTTGCATATCAAGTTGCTGTTCGGTCTGAATCTCCAACCTACCCCGTTGGTCCCTTTGTTGCCTTGAGCGTGCCATACTACTCTATTATACCTTTATTACTCAACATATACTAAAGACAATACTAGTAAAAGGAGTGGTACCTGGTGGAGAGGCATGCACCGGACGATACGCATATGCTGAAAACAGTATAAAAATTTTCGAAAATCCTATGAACACATGCAATGCACACTCGGCAATGACATTAACACTCATAGAAATCATTAACAAACATCAAGCAAATAGAGACTCACACATCAGCAATCATATACATTCGGTAATAACAAGAAACACATAAGAAGGCATATAAACAATCAGTAGATTAGTTTATTTTTTTTCATATCATTTAAACCTTACAACTTAATCCCATTCCCTTTCAATATTAGCCCCTAGGTGAGTGAGTTCTTACCTGAAATCACCACCTGAAATCATCAAAATCAACAAATAAGTTAGCATATAACAAATTATATTCCCTAAACCATGCTCCGCTACCAAACTTGTAACGACCCCAATTCCTAACTATTATTAATTGCTCCGATTAAGGTCATTACCGCCGTGAAACCCAAATAAGCCTCAATGACACCTAAGACCTATTAGAATTCCACAAGGCTACTCATAAGATACCGATTTTAAGCTTGTTTATTTTGTTGCTTATCAATCAATTGGAGCATGATATTGGACACATATTGTGAGGAACCCCCCCAGGAGGAACCACTCACCATATCAGGTATTGTCTGGCCCTCTGGCCCTCAGCCCACGGCTGGCAACCAGGCAACCAGGAGCCCTCGGCCCACAGGCCGGCAACTCTGGCCCATGACTATTCGATCCCCTGGCTGCAGCCACTGAGACTCGAACCCTGTCATGGAACCTTTTATTCCTCCTAAGAGGCGTCCTCCAGAAAGTTGCCCAATCACACACTGGTACCACGAACATGAATGTACCTAAGCCTGAAAAAGGATAAAAAAACAACGGTATGAGATTACAAGAATCTCAGTAGGGTCACAGCATCATAAGATCTGCAGAAACCTTAAACACAAATCTCCCAATTTACATTAGATCAATCCTAAACAACTAAAGGGGATCACGTAATTCCAGAATCAAACGAAAAGGTTAGGGTCGAATCTATGGCTAAGGGAGGACTACAAACACTTCCAAAAGTTCAGAAGTACACAGGCAGGTGAAACACATCAAATTGCTCTCGTCAATGAAGAAGAAAGGTCATCCCCTTCCACCTGTGTTTTCCAAGGCTTACTGCACAAAGGATAAACGGTTAACACACAAGCTAATCAGTAAGCCTAGTAAGTCATCTTGTCACACACGGACAAGTGTTCCCAAGCCACACATGAACTTGGGCACCCCAAACCACACAAGGATAAGGGCTTCCTGCCACACAAGGACCAGACCTCCAGCGAGTTCTTGCTGGGTTTTGCCGCCCATACAACTCCCATACCAGTAAGAACCTCTCCTCTGCCTAGAAGCATCAGTGCTTACCCTGAATGGCCATCGGAATAGGATCCTGACACACAAACACGTACAAGCACACATAGGCAAGTACAAAGCATAATACCACAACAGGGTATCCTCAATCATGTCAGAACATTATTTTTTTTTGAAGAAATGTCAGAACATTATCAGCATATTCAATTCACATAACATATGCCACTCAGGCACTCAATACCTAACTCAGGGGTTTGATATAGCCTATGAGATCCATATCTCATTCCGAATTTCGTACTTTCACCATATAATTCAATCGCATGCAATACAACAAGGGCAGGTAACAAAAACATCAAGAAAATAACAGGGGTCTCTGGAGAAACCGATGAGCCTTAGATCCTACCTCTCTTGTCTCTGAACAAGAAGCTACTCCTTTGTTTTTACTAATTAAATCCGAACCACCTATAATATCACCAGGAAAAGTCGAAAACAAACTAAGCATGCATATTCAATAATCAACTGAATTCCCTATTTCTTTCCCAATACTACTCACCAAACCTATCAGAAAACCAGTGATCAGACGTTGCAGGTGCCTCCCCCTTGGATGTGTGATTTGATAGCCAAGAACTTAACAAGATTCAACCTGAATTTACTATTCCAATTAACTATGCAAATCTTGTCGCGAAAAGTAGAGCATAGGACTATTTCGACTTAACCTTAAACAAGGAAATATTTACATCCAAATTACAAAACATATATGGTTGGAAAGAGGATGAAAAGAGATTTCCAGCGAGCTATTATTTGTAAGGATCTGACAAACGATTAGAAAGTTATGTTATTTTGAAGTTCAAGAAGATTTGGCGAAAACCTAATTCCGCCGTCGATTTTCAAGTTAACCTTAGACAAAGAAATAATAACCTTCTGATGAACAAAAATATATGGTTGGAAAGATCATGAAGAGAGCTTTCCAACAAGCTATTATTCTCAGAGATATAAAAAACAACGAAAGAGTTATACTATTCTGAATTTCAAGAAGATTTGGCAGTGCCGCCGAATTTCAACTTGACCTTTGAGAGAGAAATACTAACCTCCTGAAAAAAACTCAAATATGGTTGGAAAAAGGATGATGAGATCTTTCCAACAAGCTATTATTCGCAGGGATCCGACGAACGATGAGTGAGTTATGCTGGTTTAAAATTTCTGCGAATTATGGCGGCTATAGGGAGGTATAGGGTTTTAGGCTTATACGAATTTTGTAAGTTTTCTATGGAGGATTTTTGTGGGGTTGGCTTCCTATTTATAATGAATGATTGTAGAATTATGATTACTACCTTTACTCACTTTATCAAAATAAGATAATTTACCAGATAATTAAACTCTTAAATTATCTTCCCTATTTTTAGGGACTTAATCTCTAAGGCAACTATCTATCTTTAATGATGATTTCTAAGACAATTACCCATCCATAAGGACCTAGATCTAAAGGAATTTAAAACAAAATTAACTACTAAACAAGCTTACCAATTTCAGCCATCACATATCCTTTCCTTCAGGAGCAAAATCGTCTTTTCACCTATACTGGCTTCGGGATTTCTAGGACTCAAAATTCGGGGTCTTACACTCAACCATTTGATTAAGAAAAACAACATTATAACATGTCGGATAAAGGGTATTATAAGACTTGAAAATTATCAAGTGAAGATTTTTGCAATTAAATCCTTCAAATCTTTCTAACGCATTTTACAAGAAGAAGACAACAAAAGTTTCGCCTTTGAGGGGAGTACTTCAAAATGTTCTCTAAATGTTATTCTGATAATTCACAATCCCAAGTTCTACTGGAAGGTATTCTCTTTCTCTATTTCTCTTTTTTTTTTCTTTTTTGGCTACGATCATAACACATTCTTGTCATTTAGCAGGTAATGACAAGGGCTGATATCGGCCTCGCAGATGCATACATTGATGGAGATTTTTCCTTCCAAGACAAATATGAAGGTCTGCTAAATCTTTTTAAGGTGAGTTGCATTATCCTATATTGATATTTCTAATAACAAATAGTCCCAATCATATGTACTTCTTGAATTTTACTTTTGATCAATTTATTTTCAGTTTCTAATTGCTAATAAAGATGCAAATAAATCCATCTCGGAAGTCAAGAAGAGAAGGTACTATGATTCTGAGGGTAATTGAATACTCGATGGAGTGATTGCATCATCAATTCATTTGTCCTTAAATTGGTTTAGGGGTTGGTGGACACCCATGCTATTTACAGTTGCAATCACATGCCATTTAACCAACAGCTGGTGACAGGGAGTACTAGAAGCACCCAAGTTGCATGAACTAAGGATGGCTTCAGGAATAAAAATTGTCGCTGAAGAGTCCCAGTCCTGAGGAAGTGCAGAGACAGCTTGGGATGATCCTAATGCCTTTTTCAACAATGAAACGTGAAAAACTGGATGCACACGGGAATCCTGTGGAAGCTGCAATCGGTAGGCCACTGATCCCACCTTCTGGACGACCTTGTAGGGTCCGTAAAATCTGGGGGACAACTTTTGGTTCGTATGCTGTTTTAAGGACAACTGGCGATGCGGCCGGAGCTTGAGGTATACACTGTCGCCAATATCAAAGCTGACAGGCCGTCTGTGCTTATTTGCGGAAGCCACCATCTTCTGCTGAGCCCGAGAGAGATTATAATTGAGCTGTCGTAAGATAGCATCACGATCAGTTTGCTCTGCAGCAACTGCAGCCACTCTGAATTCCCCGGGAAGAAAATGTTGCACCATACACTACTTCAAAGGGGGTGAATTTAGTGGCACCATGAAAATTAGTGTTGTACCAGAATTCCTCCCAATGAAGCCACCTTCCCCACTGGCGAGGCTGACCTGATGAAAAACAGCGGAGATATGTTTCGATGCAACGATTCAACACCTCTGATTGTCCATCCGTCTCAGGGTGGTATGCTGTACTCATCCGCAACTTGGTGCCCCAAGAACGAAATAATTCCTGCCAAAAATAGCTGAGAAATACTGGGTCGCGATCACTAACAATTGACGTGGGAATCCCATGCAAACGAACCACCTCTTGTGAGAAAACTTCAGACACTGATTTCGCGGAAAAAGGGTGGCGCAGGCCTATGAAATGAGCATACTTACTCAATCTATCAACAACAACAAGGATGCAATCTAGGCCATTGGATCGGGGTAGCCCCGTGATAAAATCCATAGCGATATCAGACCATACGGCAGTAGGAATCGGCAGTGGTTGCAACAAACCCGCTGGAGACAGAGTTTCCGTTTTATTCCGCTGACATGTGTCACATTTGGCGACGAAGGTCTGTACGGCCTTCAGCATTCCTGGCCAGTATACATTGGAAGCCAGTCATTTATAAGTGCGGAATGCCCCTGAATGGCCACCTGTAGGTGTGGAGTGGAACTCCTCTATGAGCTGCTGGCGCCAGGCAGAAGCTGCGGGTATATACAGGTGGCCCTTATAGAAGATCTTACCCTCAAGCAGCTGATAGTAGACGTGTGCTGCAGGCGAAGTCTCCAACTGATGGCGCAGCAGCTGATATGCCGGATCAGCTTGGGCATCCTGGTGAAACGAGTCCCATTGTAACCAGTAGGGAATCCAAAGTGCCGATAAGGACACATCCTCAAACTGACGTGAAAGTGAATCAGCTGCTTTATTCAACCGACCCGGCTTGTATTCAATGGAGAATTCATATCCCAATAGTTTTGACACCCAATACTGCTGAGCTGGAGTGGTGATATGTTGCTGCCACAAATGTTTAAGGCTGCAGTGGTCAGTCTGAATAATGAAAGCCCGTCCCATCAAGTATGGCCGCCAATGTCTGACTGCTAATACCAACGCAATAAGCTCCTTTTCGTAAACTGGTTTGGCCAGATCACGAGCAGACAAGGCTTTGCTAAAATAAGCAATTGGCCGATCATGTTGCATCAAGACAGCGCCTATTCCCAGTCCAGAGGAGTCACATTCCACCACGAAAGATACTGAAAAATCCGGCATGGCCAACACAGGAGCTGAGGTTACCGCCTCGCGTAACTGATCAAATGCGGACTGCCCTGCAGCTGTCCAAGTGAATGTGGAGTTGCAATCTTGTTTTAACAGATCCGTGAGAGGTCTAGCAATCTGGCCATAATTACGTATAAAGCGGCGGTAGTAACCAGTCAACCCGAGGAATCCCCTGACCGACTTGACAGAGGTTGGTGTAGGCCATTGCAGAACAGCCGAGATCTTTGCTGGGTCCATGGCTACACCAGCGGAAGAGACAATGTGGCCAAGATATTCTACCGAGGTTCTACCAAATGCACACTTCTTCTCATTAGCAAAGAATTTGTTGTCGGTGATGAGATGCAAAACCTGCTACAAATGAAGTAAATGGTCAGGCCAACATTTACTATAGACCAGGATATCATCAAAGAATACCAGAACCGAGCGACGAAGCAGAGGACGAAACAGATCATTCATGACAGCTTGGAACGTCGCTGGCGCATTTGTAAGGCCGAAAGGCATTACTCTGAACTCATAGTGGCCGGAGTGAGTGCGGAATGATGTCTTGGGAATATCCTCCTCACGTACGCGTATCTGATGATAGCTGGAACGAAGATCGATTTTGGAAAAAAATTGAGCATCCTTCAGCTCATCCAGCAACTCCTGAATCACCGGAATTGAATATTTATCCTGAATTGTAGCCCGATTCAAAGCTCGATAGTCTACACAAAACCGCCAACAACCATCCTTTTTGCGAACTAAGAGAACTGGACTAGAAAAAGGACTGGAGCTGGGCTGAATTACCCCCGTTGCTAACATGTCGGCGACCTGTCTTTCCAATTCACCTTTTTGATGATGGCTATAGCGGTAAGCACGCACATTCACGGAATCGATACCGGCTTGTAACGGAATTCGATGATCAGTTAGTCGCACTGGAGGCAACTCTGTAGGATCTCCGAAGACCCCCGCGAACTGATGCAACAAGTCAGTGAGTTCGGCCTGCTGCTCTGCAGTCAAAGGAGAAGCAGTCACAGCTTCCTGGGTGAGTTGCCACAATAGCAACCCGAATTGGAAATCAGACAACTGCGTGATAGACTTGCGAGCCAGGGGCTTGCTAAAAAGTGAAGGGTCCCCATGCAAACACACCTGACGACCAGCCAGCTGAAACTGCATAGTCATGGTACTCCAGTTCGCCATAATAGTGCCCAGCGAACTCAACCATGACACACCCAAGATCACATCGACTCCACCCAAAGGAAAAATGTAACAATCCACCTCAATCGACAAACCTGGAAAATCAATGCAAACCCGCGGGCTAATAGCAGTAATCACCTTGAGAGAGCCATCGCCAAGCCGCACTGCGATGGGTTTAGTTTCGTCTGTCCGCAGGTAGCTGCGAGATACTAAACCACCCGAGATAAAGCAATGACTCGCCCCACTGTCTATCATGATCACTACCGGGGTGCCGCCAATGCTGCCGCGAAAACGCATCGTCTGATAATGTCCCCCGTCACTCATGGCGAAATAGGGCAACTCCAGTTGGAAAAAATGATCATCCACGACAGGAGAGAGTTTGCCCGGCTCGGGCTCCGCTGATAACTGATTACAAATGGGATCCTCCTCGCCAAAATCAAATACAATCGTCTGAAGCGACTTAGAAGAACACTGATGAAGGGGGTGATAAGGTTGCTGGCAGCGAAAACATAACCCCTTCTTACGCATAATGTGATAATGTGATCTTAATATTGTCATAATGTGACTTTAATTTGACGGTTGAGATTAAACTAAAAATAAGAAATCTAAAAATAGAAAATCTTGAAAAGGGATAAAAATCAGGAATCTTGGAAAGGGCTTAATTTTAACTCTAAAGTTTGTCAAACAATAGATAGAGATGATTTATACTCAACATACTAAAAAATAGATAACTCTTCTATATTTTTTTCAATAGTGAAATCTTTTTTCTCTGGTTTATTGTACAGGGCTAGTTATTCACAATTTGTTCTTTTCTTTTCTTTTTCAATGGAAGGCTATTGTGATAGAGCTTAACATAAGTTTTAATGTTATTTACTAATGTAGGCAAGAATTAGTAACAAACATGAAGTTCTTGAACTTGGCTGTGGATGGGGAGCTTTGGGCATTGAAGTTGTTAAACAAACAGGTTGCAGATACACTGGCATCACTCTATCCAAAGAGCAACTAAAATTTGCAGAAATTAAAGTGAAGGAAGCTGGCCTTGAGGTACTACATAACTAGGATGTAAGTTTTATTGCCACTGGCATGATCACTTTCCTAGCTAACTTGAGACTGATTTAACTATATACCAGGATAATATCAAATTGCTGCTCTGCGACTACAGGGAGTTGGCTGGAACGAACAAATATGACCGAATCATATCTTGGCAAGTATTATTACCCCCACCCAAGTCCATATTTGTCCATCTCGCACTATTACAAGAATTTTGATGTGTCGTTTCAGCGAAATGATAGAACACGTTGGCCACGAATACATGGCGGAGTTCTTCGGCAGCTGTGAATCCCTGCTCGCAGAGGATGGGCTTCTTGTGGTACAGGTAATGAAGCATTAGTGCAAAAATTCATAACATCTTCAGTTATGCTAGTTGGTGATATATTGGAAGAGATCAGTCATTGCTGATGGATACCCTTTTAATACATCAGTCATCAAGGAATACATTTTCCCGGGGGTATGCGTACCTTCATTGAGCATGATAACTTGGGCGATGGTTTCTGCGTCAAGACTGAGGTATGAGATCAGTAGACATTGCGGCGTGGAGCATGTGGAAAATGTGGGAAGTCATTACTTCCAAACGCTAAGACGTTGGAGAGAAAATTTCTTCAAGAATCGGAGGTACAATTTCAAATTTTGTCTGCTTCTTCTTTGTTTTTACCCGTTAAACTACGAGGTTGTTCTTTGCTTTCACCCGTTAAAAGTTTTGTTTTGACGGGGGAATTACTTTATTGTGGTTAGCAAAATCGTGGACATGGTATTCGATGAGAAATTCACAAGGACTTGGGAATATTACTTTGATTACTGTGCTGCTGGTTTTGGGTCGTATACGCTTGGAAATTATCTGGTAAAAGCACTCACTTCACCATGTAAGTTTGCTAGTTATAACTGTTGTACACAATTCCTTGCAGCTTTTATGGTCTGGAATTAGAGAAAAAAAAATAAAAGCTTTGATATATATTGTCTGAAATTAGAGAAAAAAAGAAGAAAAGAAGAAGAAAAGAAGAAGAAAAGGCTTCCTTTGTTAATAAGAAGGAACAATTATTAATTATATGCCTTCCTTTGTAAATCCAGGTAGTTTTCTCGCGTCCTGGAAATGTTGCGGCATTAGGCGAGCCATACAAAGGCTTCCTGTCGGCACACCATCCGTACTAGCCCCTTTACAAAGCCAACTCAAGTGTGTGCAAAATTTACTATTTCGAAATGATTGATTTGTACCGTAAAATGACTAACTGCAGTGCGGCTCAACCCTCAACTATCTTATATAATAAAATCTATGGTTTTAGTGACCAGGCAGGCAGAGGTTGAAGTGATTGGCACCTTGAGCAAGTGCCTCCGCCATTTGCCAATAAAAATCCTACATCCAGCATTTACCTGAATCAGAATTCACATCCCAATACCGCACACAGAAGGAATATAAAGATGAAAAAAACAAAGTCTGGAACGACGAAAACACCAACCGTGCAAAATCTTAATATCAGCTTTTACCACCTTGACAACATTCCCAGCCAACATAGGTTAAAATGAAACTGCGAGAACAAATGCCATCCTGCATGTATTTTGCCTTTTCCCATATAATGTCTACGCATGAAAATTTAACTTAAAACTCATCAGCTTCATTCCATAATCAAACGTTTTCTATTCAGTTTCTCCAAAATATTCTCAACATTTCTTCCATGGCAACACCTATATTCTAATACACCACAACAGCCTAAAACAATTGGGTTGTATGTTATTACCAGTAATATGCTGGCACAATACAACAACTGGATCAATCAACATGCTGCGACCTGGTTGCCTCAACAAATTGATCGGTCAATAAGAAATTTATGACCTGTCAGGAATCAGGTAAAAACATTGGCAATGATGGCATCTCCTTAGCAGAAAAATGGCCTCTCAGGTTAATTCACAAATTCAAGTGAAAAATCCTCTTCTCATTCCATTCCATGTTGAACAAAACCCCACACTGCAAACCCAACACTGAAGTCCAGGTTCAGCAATGAACGTACACTTCAATCCACCTTAGTACGTGAGCATCTCCTCCTGTACAACACAAGGGCAAATACAGGGGGAAAGTGATTATCTCATCCTCAAAGTGTCAACTACCACTACGATTACCGCTACCGATTATCACTACCCACTAATCAAGTGATCGGCCCAAGTGGCCATAGCTCCACTGCTATCACAATAAAACAACCCCTGTATGCCAACTTGCCATATTATTTAAAGCATATCCACATCCTAGGTTGTTCCTTTAGCATCTAATTCTGAGTCAAATCGGCAAACACTAGTAATGCTGTCAGTGTCAAAAAAGCATAACTGCACTCAAACCAACACATAAAAAGTTTATACCATCAATAGATTAAACACTAGGACAGAAAATTAAAAGCTCCAAAGCAGCTAGCAGACAATTATAAGCACATCAATTTCAAGCCACACTCAAAATTCAAAAAAACTAACTAAAAAGGCATTTAGTATGTTTTGAACTACTTATTATAAACTAGCAAAATAGATAGAGCAAACTACTCGGATTAGAGCAATCCAACCGGTCCCAAAGCCCGTCACCATACAAACTGCTGCTACACCTCCAGCAGTAGAAGCAAGAAATCTCAAAAGGGCCACAAAAGGAGGAGCCCATGAGATGGTGTTGATCCGCTTGGCATCAAAGAGTAAGAATCACTGTTGTTGGGCTCGGGCCTGAGCACCGGTATAACCACCAGCATAACCAACTTGGCCACCATGAGGACCATTAGCCTGTGCTCCATAATTTCCAGAGGCTTGTGATGGATCAGATCTCCATGCTGCATTGCCATACCCTGAATTTCCATTTGCATCCCCATAACTGCCCATATAGCCACCACTGCTCTGTAGTTCTGCTCCACCTGGATTAGCAACATTACTATTAGGTGCGCCCCCAGATCGTGCAGCAGTATTATAACCAGATGAATAGGATCCATCATTTCCACCATAGCCACCAAATCCATAACCCATATTACCATATCCAGCGGCTCCACTGGGAGACTGACCTGCAGAAGCTGAACCAGGACCTGCACTACCAGCTGCAGCATTTGGATTGCCCCAAGATGCAGCATTCCCATATCCCATGGAACCATAACCAGAGGGAGGTTGACTATTCCATGAACTTCTAGGTGCTCCAGGTTGACCACTAGCATAACCAGTATTTGGGTTACCATATGCAGCAGCAGCAGCAGCAGCAGCAGCAGGGCCTCCATACCCAGCACTTGCACCACCATAATTTCCATAGCCACCATAACCAACACCATTATTGGCAGGGCCATATCCATAACCACCTGTATTATAACCAGAAGAACCATAAGGAAACCCACCTCCAGTGTTCTGATGCTGGATATACCTATTTGAATCCATTCGACCATCATAGGAACCTCCACTACTACCAGAAGAACCATAACCCTGGTAATTTCCAGGACCACCACTACTGCCACCACCCATTTGACGACTACCCCCACCAGGATTGGCATCTTTTGGTAGAGCACGCTTTACTTCAACTTGCTTGCCACCTAAGTCGTGAAATGTTTTATGTAACACTAGGTCCACTGCATCTTCGGAGTCAAATGAAATAAATCCAAATCCACGAGGTCGTTGGGTGCTCTGATCATACATTATCACTACATCAGTAACTACACCATATGTTTCAAAATACTGACGAAATCCATCCTCACTCAGAGTGGGAGGCAGTCCTCCAACAAAAATCTTCTTAGTTCTGATATTTCCACCAACACCAGAGCTTCTACCAGGATTAAGGTTACTGGACCTAACATTGGTTTGCTGTTCCTCTCTTGATAAGGCTCTTTTTGCCTCAACCTAGGAAAACCAAAATTGGTTGATTAGCAACAGAAACATAGATATCGGAGGGAAAATCATTCTGTTAATGCTCAACCACCAATTCATAAAGTAACCATATACTTCATTTAGTAACAACAGTGTCCGAAACAGTTGAATTCAAAGATGCACAATGAAAAATCCAAAATATAGTTCAAATTATCACACTAAGTAAAAAACAATAGATTAACTAAAAAATGCATGACAAGGTAACTAGATTTCCATGAACAGAGAAATTCAGGTACATATACTATCACCACTAACAATTTGCATCCGTCATATCAAGTCAGTCAGTCAGAGAACGTCAACTATAAAAGCGAAGATAAGGTGAAAAATATCTACAGAATCGAGGAGACCAACTTGACAAGTAACAAAATATCCCCCCCAAAACTTCTAGTAACTTAAGTATAAAACATGCGAGACAGCGACTATGTATAATCAAACAGAAGAACCACATAAACACTAAATTAGCAAAAGGCTCAATGAAGAATAGGAAACCAGAAGCAGCAGAATACTTAAACACAGGATATATAATTGACAACAGAAACAAAGACCCACAGAGCCAATTCATTAACAGCACCAAAATCTATTTCTCAAGGATCCTAAAACAAAAGAGACAGCAGGAAAAATTATCACAACATACCAATCCAAAATACAAAAAGATTACCGTTAAACACAGATAGAACATAGAGAGAAGGTTTTTTAAAGAAAACAAAATGGAAACTTAATCTCACCACTCTGCCATCGATGGTGTGCTTATCTTGGAGAACCCGATCGAGGATCGAAGGATCCGAAAAGACAACGAACCCAAACCCTCTAGGACGGCCAGTGGTCTTGTCTCTCATAACCACAGTTTGGGAGACGTCGCCGTACTGGGAAAAGTAGTCGGTGAGCTTGTCCTCCGTCGTCTCCCACGAAATCCCACCAATGAACAGCTTCCCCTGATCTGAATCCATGGCAGGAATTGGAAAAGAATCAGAACTTGGGTTCTGGGGTTTAGAAATTGGAGGGAGGATTGGATTGTTTGGTGGGCTTTCTAGGGTTACCGATTTAGGGGGAAATGAGAGAGAGGAGCGAGAGGCTTCGTGAGCCTTGCTAGAGACGACTTTGGACAGAGAGAGGGAAAGGAATATCCCGTGAGATAATGTTGGGAGAGGAAGGAAAATTGAGGGTGGAGATTTGTTTTAGATTTGGATGGACGGAGGAGATTTTATTCTGTGGGGTTTAAGAAAGCTATGCATGGAAAAGCTGGCGACGCAAGAAGATGGACGGTAAAGATTTTGTTTTAGCAGTCACCTGAATTAGGAAACAACGCGACATCACATTATTTATCATAAAAATATGTCCGTTTTACTTGTCCAGTGTTAACGTTGTACAGCTGTAGTCTTTAAAAGTTTTTGTCCTTTAGAAGGAAAATTATTGTTGAAACAAAATATATGTATAAATAGAGAAAATGAAATATTCACCCACAAAAGGAAATAAAAAATTATTACGCAAATATGACTATAAATTAACCATTGAAGTTGTTCGTAGAAAAGAGTTAAATTCTTTTTTGACTAAATCTTACATTATATGTATATATAAGAGGGCATGTGCTTATATTTTTTGTTTACACATACTCTTCTTTACTAGCATCGTTGGAGAGCCGTGTGATCTACTATTTTATTACTTTTAAAATTAATTACAATTTCAATAATTTTGTGTATAAATTAGTTTCTATCTATATGGTCCAAATGCTATATCTTGTTACAAATTATATATTTTATTATAAATAATCCTATTATATTATACATATAAGCCCAAGACCTACTCTATTCTTTTTTGATGTGGGATTGGGTTTCATACTCTCCTTAACACCTATTATACAAGCTGGATCTTACAATATTCCCCTCCTAATAAATCTCGTGTCCTCAGGAGAAGAGCCCAAATTTCAACTCTCGAGAGACCTCTTGATATCATCGTCTAAGGAATGGACCCAAACTCAAACTCACAGACCCAAGCCC
Source organism: Passiflora organensis (assembly GCA_019739055.1). Classification (NCBI taxonomy): domain Eukaryota; kingdom Viridiplantae; phylum Streptophyta; class Magnoliopsida; order Malpighiales; family Passifloraceae; genus Passiflora; species Passiflora organensis. Next base: position 28,334 of record JAEPBF010000014.1, read on the forward strand.
ACACAGAAGAGAGAGCAAGTTTGGCTCCACTACCACTTGTCGTGGCTAGGGGCCCGATCCCTGGCCCAGTAGGCCAGAACGTGAATATGTACATATAGAATCATATGTGCTATGCTTAGTTAGGTTTTTGTCCACATAACCCAAAAAGTATATCTTGTTGCAAATGATCCCATCACATTATATGTGAGGAACCCCCCAGGAGGAACCCCCTTCCAAGGTATTGCTACAGCTGAATTGGTAAGAGGCGTCTCCCTGGAGGGAACAAAAGCATGAGGGGAAGGGTTCGAGTCCTAGCGTCTGTAGCCCGTAACTAGGCGACCAGATACCCCCAACAGTCGCATACAATACCTTGAGTGTGGTTCCCTCGGGGAGGGGTCTCACATAATATATAAGCTTGAGACCTCATCCACTCATTTTTTATATGGGATTGGATTCTCACTCTCTCTTTGACCCCTATTAGACAGGTTGGGTCTCACACTTGGCACATCATAACATACAACAGAGTAGTACACATAGTTAACAAAATACTTAAATAAGCATACAAGAGGCTACAACATCCCAAATATGCAACAGCAATAGGTTCATAAATCACAAACTCATACATCAACAAAACGTGCTCAAGGCACCCAACTTATCTCAAGAAACTCAATCCAAAAGAATCATACATGCAAGTCTAAATATCAACAAACACAAGCCCACTAATTGGGCATTTGGTACACGGAATTGTCGATTTTGGTTTTAGAAAACCATTAGTTTTAGAATTGTTAGTTTTGATCGTTAATGTTATTAAATCAAAACTATGTTTGACAAAAAAAAGAATAGTTTTGATAATAAATACCTATTTTTATCCTTCATCAAATAGGATATTTAAACCATTTTTTACTTCCCCCATAGGTGCCTCCTTTATAACTTTTCTAAACTCTTTCTCTTGAGATGTCTCTTCAAATCTCTTATTAGCTTCTTCTCTTTATTTTTTTTCTCAATTTTTTCTTGTTCAGAAGCCTATTTTTTCATCTTCTCATGCTCTTCTTGATTGATAGACTACTTTCGTTTTCTTTCATTCTTTTATTCTTCATGAGCAATTTTTCATACTTTTTTCATATTCATCTCTTTCACGACCTCTCTATCTCTCTTCTCATTTTCTTTATTTTCAGCAACATCTCTTTCTCTCCTTTTATTATGTTCTTTCTCTAGGTCCTCTCGAGAATGGACAGAAGTTTCAACATCAAATGTCTACAGCTGGAATCAGAACTCATATTTTATAAAGGAGAAAAAAAAATTGAATTGCATAACTATTACTATGATTGATCCCTACGATTACCAATATCATATGATGCTTTCTTTTTGACATATTACTATTAATGGGCTGAGATTGCTCAATTGTTTCATCAACATGTTTACTTTGAATTACAGATCATTTTTTTAGCCTGGATTTTTGGTGCACATAAGCAAGAAAAGATTAGTTTTGATATTCATAAACTATTCATGGTGTGTTGATGTATTGTTTGAATAAAGCATAATTTGTGAATAAATTATTAGTTTTGCAAATGACACCCTGCTCGTTGTCATTTGCAAAACCTAAAGTAGAGGGATTTGAAAAATTAATGATTTTACAAAACCAAAACTAACATAACAAGAACATGGGTTATCACTTTAGTTTTGGTTTTGCAAAACCAAAATACTAGACGCCTAGTCAGGGATTACAACAACAATGTTAATATCAAAGGCATGCAATACCAATAGCATCCAAATTATTTAAAATATAAAAGAAATATCGAGTTTCCAAATATGTCATATGTAATAGTCTTGTTGTGGGACCCCGTCCTTCTAAGTGTCGAGTTAGCAGGGTTATACAATTAGATGAGATTGATTGATCAGTGTAAGAGTTTGATCCTTTGATAGAGTTAGTTTGACCCAAGTAGTCTAAGGTGGACAGAGACCCGAATGTTAACCGAGTGATGTGAGAACTTGAAAATGTTGACTTGCTTGGGTCAGGAAGCCCAATTGTAGACTGATAATATTAGTGGGCCTTAGCCCATTATTCAGGATCGGATTTGGTTTTATTATGCAGTTTGAATATTTTTTAGGATATTATCCGTTATTAAAACTTGGTGTAATTACCTATTTAATAACATATCAATGGTTTCAGAATTTTAAAACCATAGATAGTTTCTGAGGTGGTATAAATTTTTGAAAATATATTTGGTATTATTGTGATTTTTCTAAGATGAAAAGGAGAATATTAAATTTTTTTAAAATTATGTATTTATAAGAAAAATATTTTTTTAATATTAATGGAATCTCCTAATTATAAGGAGTCTCTAGAATTTTTTTTGGTATTTTTTGGAGTGATATGAGATTTATTATGAATTTTTTATAATTAATAAATAAATTTTATTATTATTATTTAATATTTTAAAATATTAAAGAAAAGATAAAATGATAGGATTTGATGTCATTTTGACCATGATGTCAAAATAACAGAAATTGCGTCGTTTTTCACAAGCCATATCGTTATGACTAAACACACAAAATGTGCAAGTTTAGGTCTAAATGATGTCGTTTTGAGGAAAACCCTAAACAACCCCGTTTTGTAAAGGAACTAGGTGCCGCTTAGAGCTTCCCCGGTTTCCACTAGTCGCCAGTGATGTAATAGGATAAGTATCCCGTTACATGTCCTGTTCCCCCATTAGACCCAATATGTAATAGGATATAATGGGAGGCCAAATGCTCACCTAACGGGATCACTATGCAGTCAAAATAACTTTATTTTTTCAAATCTTTGCTGCAATCACATCTCTAGTGTCGTAGAAACTCTCGCACCCCAAATATCTGGCCTTTTTCAGCAATTAGACAATTGTACTGGTAACCTACCACCTTGAACCTAGACTTGAACTACTGCAGCCTACATCATCTACTATATCTGGTCCCAAAAAGGTCTGAATCGCGGCTAACACCTGAGCAGCATCTGGTCCTAAACTACTGGTGTACCCTGTGGCTGACCCACACCTGCTACTGGCCTTGCTAGCCTGCGAGTATCTGAGCCCTCATATAGCTATTTGATCTATACTCAGCCTCCTCGACCACCATGACCTCTTTCTTTTGCCAAGTCAGTATTTGTGATTTCTTCTTTGTTTTTTCTTGTTGTGTTAGTGAGTTCCTCTCTTCCATAGGTGTGCATGAATTTCTCTCTCTACCTCAGGAAATGTTCACAACTTTCTCTCTACCTCGAGATGTATGCGTGACTTTCTCTCTCTACCTCGGGATACATGTATGATTTTCTTTCTCTACCTCAGGATCCATGAATGACAATCACAAAGCATTCATTTCTTTTTCTACTAATTTCAATCATTAGATCCTAATCGTAATCATTCTTTTTCAATAGTATTTTCACAGATTTCCACTGTACTTAGTTCGCTGGTGTGGTAGTGAAATTAGGGCAATTGATTTGGGAATTTCTGAGGTAAAATCCTTATTATGTATTTGTGAGTATCAATGAGATTCAAGTGGTATTAAAAGGGATCTATAAGGTTCCCTTCATTTTCTAGTGGTTTTTTTTTCAGGTTATCGCTTTAGCTTAGCAATTTGTGTTTATATGAGATTAGGCAGTTCAGGAGCTCAAGACAAAGGCAAGGGACTTGGCATTGAATCGTCTACACAACAGGTGAGAATCTATGTTTCACCGGTTTGATCAGAACTACTTTCTATTTATTATTTAAAATTGAAATTTATTTTGATTTTGAATATAAGGCATATACCCTACTATATATGAAAATCATTCTAGGTTTATCTATTTGTTTACCTTGGTTCTATGCATCACTGTTTTAAACTGAACTGATTTCTGCTTGTGTAGTTGATGCATTGTGAGGTGAGCTATATGTGTGATGAACTCTATTGGTTTTTAGAGTTGAATTTCGAATGTGCAGGTACCCACCCAAATTTCAATGAGTGTGAGAAGTGAGATTTTTCCATTGAGTTTCCTTTTTTCTTCTGAATACCTTGGTGAGCTTTGATGAATATCTTTTTCTATTAATTGATTACCTAGACTTATCCTTATTTTTTTTAAATCCCTTGTGAATTGATTTCTTTCTTTGTCTGACCTCTAAATTTCTTAAACTAAATCTACATCTGAAAGTGAGCCTGTGACCCTGATGAGTGATGAGTTATATCTGAATGTGAGAGTGTGAGTGTACATTGAATTCATTGAGTTTTGTATGTAAATACATATATACAGTATATGTATATATGTGCCATTTTAGGAACACCTGAAATCAGTAACATTCACTTGGCCAATATGAGGTAAGTAGATGGAATCCTAGTGGTAGGGGAGAGTTACTTATCTATTCAGGAGTTGAATGGATGTTGTTGCATTTTGCTTGATATTGTGTGACATGCAGGTTAATGTGAGTAGAGACCGGATTGTGGTATATGCTCCTTTTCTTGGTCTCGGATAACTTTGGCAATTGGGGTGATACTTATTCTTAAACTTCAAAGCTAACAATGCCCAAGGACTTTTGGTTTTCCTTTAGCGAGGGTTACTTGAATGTGATTTGTGATCCACCCTGATAGGTTTTTGGGCACAATAGCCCATGAATTTTAAATTGTGTGTATGTGATTACAAACCTATTGGGCTGGCTTTCTATATTGAGATTTTATACCACATGCATTGCATTGCAGGTTCTGGAGATGTGTGTGCACTATTAGATGCATTGGATATCAAGTAATTTTTAACTAACTATTTTATAGATGATTTTGTGTGTGCCTCTATTCCACCGTTATTTCTTGTGACGCTATGACTCTCACAGAGATCCTAGTGATCTTCTCTACCAACCACCCCCCACCCCCCCCTTCCCCCCTTCTCTCCACACACACACACACCTTTTTCCTCTTTTCAGAAATAGTTCATGAGTAGTAGTATTCCTACTTAAGGAGTGAGTTTTCGGACACTTTAGGAGCTGAACTATTACATCTGCATTACACTTTACCTTTCCGGTTTTGCTGGCACCTTATTTCTGGTTTTATTACACTTTGACTCTAGACTTATACCATATTCTAGGCATTAAGTATTGGACTTGATATCTGGTTTTGGTTGTGGGCCTGAGGGTCGGTTTTGATCTTTGGGCTTGTGAGTTATGGACTCGTTTCATGTTGAGTTTTATTTTAAAGACTTTCATTGGTTTTGTTTACTCCTTTAGTGCAAGGTGTTACATTTTGATTGGACATACTCTATTTTTTCAAAATTAAATACAATATATTTTGGAAAATATGTTTGAAAAGTCAATAGAGCCTTGTGAGATTCTTATTAGTCCACGTATTGGGCTAGTCTGGGTTTCACGGCGGTAAAGATCCCGGTTTCTAGGATTGGATCTTTACATAAGTAGTACTCATTCCCTTCTAATTATACTCAACTTTTCATAGTTCCCAGTGAGTTAACATCTACAGCTCACTAAAACAATAGCTTGTATTAGGCTTCATTCTATTGTAAATGATGTAATTCCGGTTAGAATTCAGTGAGATAACTTATTACTTATATGTTCTTGTCAAAATACAACCAACCAAAATTCGATTTATGTCTCAAGAGAGAATACCCAATTTCAAGAATATTTATGATCACCTATAATCTCGATAAACTGTACCTAATCCAAGGTACACTTTAGAACTCAAATTGTTTGTAAACAATATAAACTTGCCATAATTTATACAGGCAATCTTTTTTGTTCCTCCCATAATTTTTTATCTGAAATCAAAGTTAGCACAATATATATATATTCATAGTTTCTCCTTACTCAAACAAACTCACAACCAAACAAGTTTTTGATCAGTCAAGCCCATTCAATAAGCAGGACGACCATACACGACCCAATGTCTTTTAGCAAGAATAAAACTATCACTCACTCGAGTGACAGCTGTGAAATAGTATTGCCTATAGAGCGCAACACACATTTATAACAATAACATCCAATGGGAGGATTGATTAGATTAGGTTCGAAGTAGATTTCATCTGAGAAATACTGCAATATAGAAGGGCATAGCAAATCCAAAGATGCCAAATGTAACTATGTGTTTATGATAGCAAGATGTTTTCTATAACAATAGTGCTTGACCGAGTAACACAAAGATGGAAACAGGCTTATAAGATGTAATCATACTCATCAACTACCGTAACTAGTAGAGATGAAAGGCTCACTCGAGTACTTGGAAGGAAAGAAAACAAGATTTAAATTAGGTGAGCTACACAATAACAAAGACTATTTCTAGAGAAAAGAAACATGCTCCGCTACCAACTTAATTATCAGCCACTGGAGTGATAATTGAGTGGTAGCACAACCATAAAGAATAAGAAACATCTCAGTTTTTGAGGAATAGCAAACATGACATGCTATGCTACCAAGTAAATTATCATCCCTTGGAACCCGAAATTTCACGATAATTGCTGTAGACCCATTATATATACTATCACATCACACAATAGTGTATTTAGTAAACCTACAAGGCTAGTGGTATAAAACTAAAGTTTGAGATGAAATTAAAAGAATTAATCAAAATTAAAAGTGGAATTAAACGAATGATGCATTGTCGTCTAGGTGACACTTAAAATAATCAAGCTTAGCCAAAACTACCCAGGAATTAATTTAAAATAATAACTTGATCATAGTCAAATACACTAAAGGGAAAACACTATGAATATAATGTTCTTAAAAGTTACCTCAAGTGTGACCAATCATCTTTCACTTCTCATTATGCCCGGGAGTGAGCTTCTATGGTATCCTTCTGCATTCATGCCAAAACTCTAGCAGAAAACTGCCAGGTGAGCGGATGGGAAAAGATACAAGCATTCCATATGCAATTATTTCTTTAATCAAATAAACATGGTGGCATACAATAATTCAATCATAACACGCATTAAGCACAGACAATCATAGTCAATTCATATGCAGCAAGCACGACTCTTTAGAGCACACATGATCGTCATATTTGATAAGTATTCCAGAATTTTCTTCATTTTGCTACTATTTTTTCCCAGATTTTCCTTAATTTCTGTTCTTTTTATCATTTTTTGGAATTTATTAAATTTCAGCCAATCAAACTCCACCACGTGGCACAACCTGATTCCACCACACCTACACCCGAACCTCACTCCGAACCTAGTTCCAAGCCAGAATGTGGACCAATCACAACTGGCAACGTTGTTTAAATCTTAGGTTCAGACTAAACCTATTTGTGAATGACCCGTCACCTGCCCATGCAGGTGACACATCGTCTAGTCTGTTGACCAGATGACTCGTCGTTTGGAGAGAACTCGGATGACATCTCAACGAAGGTTGTCTTCTACCTCCAGATGACTGAATCCCCAACTTGCAACCCTAATTTTCTAATCTTCCTTACTCGTAAATGCACAATAACTCTTCACCATCACATCACCAACACAAAGGCCACCCGCTTCCGACCATAACCTTTCCAAAAATCAAGAGTTTTCATAAAAAAAAGAGTAAATTGAAGATGGAGATAACCGGATTTCCGAGTAGAAAACTTACCCAAATCCGACCGTAGGAAAGTTGAAATCGATACGAAATTATTGGGATGGAATTTGCAAGCTCTAGAGAATTCTTTGAGAGGGAAAACAAAGCTCGGCATATAATAGGAGAACACGACATGTAGAACTTTGTCCTTTCAAATCTTTGCTGCAATCACATCTTTGCAGCAGAGTGTATTTGGGCTGTGTTGTGAGGATGGGTTTAGTGAAGATTGAGGCATATTTGATTCTATTGGACACCAGGCGTTGGACGTTATTCTGGGTATAGACTGTTTGGCCAGATATAGAGCATGGATGGATTGCTTCACGAAGAGATTATGGTTCAGTTTGTTAGATGGTATAGAGTTTTGTTTTAAGGGTGATAGAAGAGTGACACTAACATGTGTGATCTCTTGGTTGAGTGCTAGCCGGATGATCAGCAAGGGTTGCATAGCCTTCTTGCATATGTTAGAGATATGACAGTTGAGTTCCTAGAGTTGAGCAGAATGCCAATGGTGAGAGAGTACCCCGGTGGTTTCCCAAATAATGTGATGGGTTTGCCACCAAAGCGAGAGATTGAGTTCAAGATCGAGCTATTGCTAGGCATAACTCCTATCTCCATCCCACCGTATAGGATGACACCAAAGGAGTTGAAAGAGTTGAAGAGTCAGCTTGAGGATTTAGTGGATAGAGGATTCATTAGACCCAATATATCTTTGTGGGGCACACTAGTGTTGTTCATGAAGAAGAAGGATGGCACCCTTCGATTATAAATTGACTACAAGCAGTTGAAATAGGTCACAGTGAAGAACCGACATCCACTGCCATGGATTGACGATCTTTTTTATTAGTTTCAGGGTGCATCGATATTCTCAAAGATTGATTTGAGATCGGGAAACCATCAGCTGAGGGTTTGGGAATCAGACCTCCCAAAGACAGTATTCCAGATATGGCCATTATTAGTTTTTGGTTATGCCATTTGGGCTAACTAGTGCCCCAGTAGTGCTCATGGATCTCATGAACAGAGTATTCCGGGAATACTTGGACCAGTTTGTCGTCATCTTCATTGATGACATTTTGATCTATTTGAGATCTAAGGAGGAGCATTTAGTGCACCTAAGGATAGTGTTAGATATACTTAGAGCATGACAGTTATATGCCAAGTTTTCTAAGTGCAAGTTTTGGCTCATAGAGGTTAGTTTCTCAGGGCATGTGGTATCATCTAGAGGAGTGCTAGTGGACCTTAAAAAGATAAAGGCGATAGTGTCATAGGAGAAGCCCCATAGTGTCACAAAGATCTGTAGCTCCCTTGGTTTGGCAGGCTACTATAGACAATTCGTGGAGAACTTCTCGGTGTTGGCATGCTCTTTGTCGCATTTGACATGCAAGGGTGTTTCATTTGTGTGGATCAAGAAGTGTAAGTAGAGCTTCCAGGAGCTAACGTCAAGGTTGGTGTTAATTCCATTTCTTACTTTTCCAGTCAATGGCAAGGAATATGTGGTATTCAGCGATGCTTCGAAGATGAGATTGGGATGTGTGTTGATGTAAGAAGGAAAGGTTATGACATATGCATCAAGGCAGTTGAGGCTACATAAGAGCAACTACCTGACTCACAATCTAGAGTTGGCAGTAGTAGTGTTCGTATTGAAGATTTGGAGGTATTACTTGTCTGGTGAGACATGCAGAGTCTGCACCTACCAAAAGTGTCTCAAATATCTCCTCACCTAAAAGGAGTTGAATTTGAGACAGAAGGGATGACTAGAGTTGATCAAGGATTATGATCTAGTGATTGGCTACCATCAAGGCAAGGCAAACATAGTTGCTGATGTGTTGAGTAGGAAGACATCATCTTCCTTAGCATATGTCCGAGTGGAGTATATGCCGATATTAATGTGTTTGAGAGCATCCAGAGTGCAGCTTGATAGTGATAATTTCTGAGTCTTGATTGAACAACTTGTTGTCAGACTTTCCTTACTAGATGAGATTCGGGCTAAGCATCTTGAGGATTTAGTGTTGGTCCAAGTGAGACAGTAGTTAGAGGATGATGGAAGTGGTGATAGTAAAGTCAGCGAGTACCAAGTCAGAGGTGACAGTGTTTTGACCTTCCAAGGCCAAATGTGCATTCCTAGTGATGAAGAGTTAAGATAGCTGATTTTGACAGAGACACACAGCTTGACATTTTTTATTCATGCCGACAGTACCAAGATGTACCGAGACTTGCAAGAGTAGTATTGGTGGTCCTGGATAAAGAGACATATTGCAGAGTTTGTGGCTATGTGTTTAGTGTGTCAGCTAGTCAAAGTAGAGCATCAAAAACCCGTAGGACTACTTCAGTCACTTCCCATTCCGGAGTGGAAATGGTAACACGTGATGATGGACTTTGTGGTTGGATTGCCAAGATCTCAGCGTGGTTATGACTCAGTATGGCTGATAGTGGACAGATTGATCAAATCTGCACACTTTCTCCCCATTAGAGTGACGAATACACTAGATAGAATGACAATGAGATTGTGAGACTACATTGAGTTCCGGTGTCTATCGTCTTGGATCGAGATTCGAGAGTGGCAACCAGATTTTAGGGGAAGCTTCACAGTGTTTTGGGTACCAGATTCAATTTTAGCACAACTTTCCACCCTTAAACAAATGGACAGTTAGAGAGGACGATTCAGATTTTGGAGGATATACTCTGTGCTTGTGTGTTTGGTTAGGCAGACCACTTGGGATCGATGCCTACCAGTAGCTGAGTTCATATACAACAACAAATTTTAGGTTTCGATTGGTATGGCATCGTACAAAGCTTTGTATGGTAGGCAGTATCGTACACCTCTATGTTGGGATGAGTTAGGTGAGAGGAAGCTTGACAGTCCCGAAATGATTGAGTAGGCGACAGAATAATTAGCTTTGATTAGATAAAAGCCGAGAATAGCTTAGAACACAGAAGAATTATATAGATAATCGTCGGCATGACCTTGAGTTTGAGTTTGGAGACATGGTGTTTCTGAAGGTTGCACCTTGGAGAGGTGTGATTTGTTTTCAACAGCATGGCAGGTTGTGACGACCCCAATTCCTAACTATTACTATTTGCTCCGATTAAGGTCATCACCGCCGTGAAACCCAAATAAGCCCAAATGACACCTAGGACCTATCTGAATCTCATCAAGCTTACCATTAACTTCCGACTTTTAGCATATTTATTTTAATGTTTAACAATAATTGGAGCATGATATTGGACAAATATTCTAGTAACATACGGAGTGAATAAAATATTAGCGGAAGTCTTTAGATCATTGGGTTCATAACACACAAGTCCCATGGGGATCCAAATAACCAGCAAGAAATCCTCCAACATATTTCGAAAATAGCAAGCAAAGGAGGATTCTTAAAATAAACCAGAAAGTAGCCCAATCATTCATGTTATATGCGCAAGTAAACAAGGAACAAGTATGCAAATGTGATGCAATATCGCCCCGCCGTGCAGCCTTGATCTCACACACTGGTACCACGAACAATGGATATACCTAAGCCTGAAAAATGGTAAAAACAACGGTATGAGATTAAAAGAATCTCAGTAGGGTCACAGCATCATAAGATCTACAGAAACCTTAAACACAAATCTCCTAATTCACATTAGATCATTCCTAAACAACTAAAGGAGATCACGCAATTCAAGAACCAATCAAAAAGGTTTAGGGTCGAATCTATGGTTGAGGGAGGACTACAATCACTTCTGAAAAATCAAAAGTACACAGGTAGGTGGAACTCATCAGATTGCTCTCGGCAATGAAGAAGAAAGGCCATCCTCTTCCACCTGTGTTGTCCAAGGCTTACTACACAAAGGGTAAACGGTTAACACATAAGCTAATCAGTAAGCCTAGTAAGTCATCTTGCCACAAGGACAAGTCTTCCTAAGCCACACACGGACTAGGGCATCCCAAACCATACAAGGATAAGGGCTTCTTGCCACACAAGGACAAGACATCAAGCGCATGCATACTGTGCTTTGCCACCCATACAACTCCCATACCAGTAAGAACCTCTCCTCTCCCTAGGAGCATCAGCGCTTACCCCGAATGGGCACCGGAAAAGGATCCTGACACACAAACACGTACAAGCACACATAGGCAAGTACAAAGAATAATACCACAACAGGGTATCCTAAATCATGTCAGAACACAATCAACATATTCAATTCACATAACATATGCAACTTAGGCATTCAATACCTAATTCAGGGGTTTGATATAGCCTATGAGATCCATATCTCAATCTAAAATTCATAATCTCATCCTATAATCAAATCGCATGTAATACAACAAGGACATGTATCAAAAACATCAAGAAAATAACAGGGGTCTCTGGAGAAACCAATGAGGCGTAGATCTTACCTCTCTTGTCTTTGAATAAAAAGCTACTCCTTTTCCTTTATTAGGTAATTTCGAACCACCTATATTATCACCAGGCAAAGACGAAAACAAATTAAACGTGCATATTCAATAATCAATTGAATACTTTATTTCCTTACCAATTCCACTCACCAAACCTATCAGAAACCAGTGATCAGATACTGCAGGTGCCTCCCCCTTGGATATGTGATGTGATAGCTAGGAACTTAACAAGATTCAACCTAAATTACCATTCCAATTAACTATGCAAATTTTGTCGCTAAGAGTAGAGCATAGGACAATTTCGACTTTAACCATAAAGAAGTTTAATAGAATGAAATTCATGATCATACATCATGAATAGATGCTAAGCTATCATAAGAACAAGCAAAACAATAACATAAATCAACCGAAGACAAAAATTATAGAATTCTAAAAAACCTAATTCCGTTGCCGATTTTCAACTTAACCTTAGACAAGGAAATATTTATGTGCAGAAAACAAAACATATATGGTTGGAAAGAGGATGAAATAAATCTTTCCAACAAGCTATTATTTGTAGAGATACAACAAACGATGATAGAGTTATGCTATTCTGAAGTTCAAGAAGATTTTAGCAGTTTTGCCGAAAACCTAATTCCGCTGCCGATTTTCAACTTCTCTTTTGACAAAGAAATAAGAATGTCAAAACAAAAAAACAACTATTTTTTGAAAGAGAATGAAAAAACAGGCTATTATTTGTAGAGATACAACAATCGATGAAAGAGTTATGCTATTATGAAGTTCAAGAAGATTTGGCAGTGCTGCCGAATTTAAACTTAACCTTAGAGAAAGAAATATTAACTTTCCGAAAAAAAACTAATGATGGTTGGAAAGAGGATGAAGAGATCTTTCCAACAAGCTATTATTTGCCGGAATCTGACAAACGATGAGAAAGTTATGCTGGTTTAAAGTTTCAGCAAATTTTGGCAGCTATAGGGAGATGTAAGGGTTTTAGGCTATACGAGTTTTGTGTGTTTTCTATGAATGATTTTTGTGGGGTTGGCTTCCTATTTATAATGGATGGGTATGGAATTAAGATTACTAATTTAAAAGCTTTATTAAAGTAAGATAATTACCAGATTTAAATTCTTTAATTATCTTCTCTTATTTTTAGGGATTTTAATTTCTAAGGCAATTATCTAGCTATAAAGACTTAGATTAAAGGGAATTAAAACCAGAATTAACTACCATGCAAATCTTACCAATTTCGGCCATCACACATCCTTTCCTTCTAGGGAAAAATCATCTTTTCACCTGTACTGGCTTTTGGACTTCTAGGACTCAAAATTCAGGGTCTCACACAGGTTGGCACCTAGGTACATCAGTCCGTACACCATCACCGAAAGGATTGGACTATTGGCATAAAGACTCAATTTTCCACCATCTTTGTAAAGGATCTATATTGTATTCCACGTTTCAGCTTTGAGGATGTACATTAGGGACCTCTCTCACGTTTTGGAGATGCCACCAGTGGGGATGGCCAATAAATTGTCCTACACGATGCAACTAGCTGCAATTGTGGATTGAGTAGTGAAACAACTTTGGCATCGCAATGTTTTGATGGTCAAGGTGGTTTAGCATAGTGACAGATATAAGGAGATGACTTGGGAGACCGAGCAGTCTATGAGAGAGCAGTACCCGCAATTGTTTGAGGTACGAAGTAAGTGAATTTTGAAGACCAAATTCTAAAAAGGAGGGGAGGTTGTGAGAGCTTGTCCCTCCGAATGCCTAGTCAACGTGACCATCCAGTGAGAGTGTTTCTATTTTGGTCCGCTGTGAGAAGTTGACCGTTGACCGTTGACCGTTGACCCGAGAGTTGACCGTTTGACTGAGAGTTGACCATTGATTCAAGAGTTGACCTTTAGGGTGGACATAGTCATAGAAAGCCTGGGTGTGCGTTTAGGTGTCTTAGCCAGTGATCTAGGTCGAGTGTCAAGGTATGAGTCAGTGGAAATCAACTTAGGCCGGATTGGGTCCGTTTTGAGTGATCAGGGTCTTTGAGCTAAAAAACTTATTTTAGGCCTGTTTATTATTTTTCGAGCTCATTTACCCATTTTTGAGCCCAATTAATTATTTTAACCCATTTTTGTTGATTATTGATTTTAAAACCTACTTTAGCCCAGTCGAGGCATATCAGACTTTTAAAATAATCTGTTTAGTTTTTTTCTTAGATTTTGAGCCCGGAGTATAAATACCGAGCTTGACCCAACACATAGATTTTTTCTAAGTGTTGGAACTACAGCAGCCTAACCCTCCCCCTTCTCTCCCTTTCTCTCTCTTACATTTTCCCTCCCTAAGCACCCATTCGATTTCCTTCAATTTTTTTTTACGAAAACCACCGGTTTCCTCCCAAGGCCCACTCCTAACCTTTTCCGACCGATTTCCATTGGTAGTTGCTGATCAAGGAGCCGTAGTTGATCCGTTGCTCGCATTAAAACATTTTTTGTGGATTTTATGTTAAGTTCTCTAACTCTTCATTTTTGTTGTGTCAATTTTTGGTACCATTAGCTTGCTGTCGGTATTCCTGAGCATGTTTAGTGGTTTGGATCATTTGAAAATGCCCTTTGATCTGTGGGTGAGTGTTTTTTATTTTGTGGTATTTTCGATAATTTTGGGCTATTTGAGATTTTGATTAAGTGGTCGATTGTGGTTGTTCTTGTTGTTAGAGATTGCTGATTTGTGAGTTATGAAGAATGTTTGTGGTATGAGAAACCCAATTGTGTGATCGGGTGAGCTTGAGTGTCTATTTGGGCTGCGAGTGGCTTACGTGAGTTTTGGGTATTTCGTCTGTTGGTTGGACTTCTGGAATTTTGAGCTAGGAGCATGTTGTTAGGGTGAGATGCTAGTTACTGTGAGTGTCATTGGGGTCTCTTAGGGTTCATTTCTAGTTTTTGGTCATTTCGTCGATTTTGGTGCTAATGTGTGTTTTGTTTTGGTTTGATTGATGAGGCAGTGCTGGAGCGGTTGATAAGGGCAAGGGTATTGCCATTGAATTTTCTGCATGAAAACAGGTGGGTGTTTACATCTTATTTGCTTATATGGAAACGTTTTTGTGTTTTTGAATTAAAATATGGTAAATGTTGGGTTTTGAGTGGAGGCCATACGTGTATTGTGATTGACTTTCGTTTTAGCTCCATGAACTTGCTTGCCATGTGTTAAGTACATGAACTGTATGTTTGAACTCCTAAGTATGTTGGTTGTATGCTTATGCATGTTTGAGGGCACGTGCTATGAAGTTTGAACCTGTGCAATTGATTGTATTTATACCCATGTGATTGTTCATGTTGGACCCTTTTGAATTATGTGTTATATGGTTTGTGAGGTGTCTTTCGTTACCGAGAAACCTTGGTAAGTGTTCTTGAGGGTTCAAGTGAGTTTGAGGAGTGTTCCGGGTCATTTTCAGGGTGCAGAAATAGTCCAGGACAAGTATACGTCCCTGTACCCTCCCAGAAGCCCATGTACTGTTATGGACAAAATAGTACATGGCCTATGTAGGGGAGTACATGGCCATGTACTTGAACACGGCTTACTGAGGCGAATATACGCCCGTACTCAGGCCATGTACAAGTACACGACCTGCTCCAAGAGTATTCGACCGTGTATTACAAGCCATGTATTGCCCTTACACCCCTTGTTTCAAATCCACACCCTCATATACCTGTCATAGCAGCCCCTGTACCCTTCTCGTAACCTGTGTACCTCATTTTGAGAACCCCAAAACCTACCCTAAACCTATCTAACACCAAATGAACACCAAACCACACCCTAATAAACCTCATATGAGTTCCTTTGGTGATTGTTTGCATTTTATGCATTATGGGTTTTCAATGTAAAAGCTATATACTTGTGTTCTTAGGAATGAATTGGAATTGACAGTTAATTCTTGTCAAAGCAAGGTAAGCATATGGAATAATATTACTTACCTAATGTTCTTGTATGAATGGATTATATATGTATGCTTGAATTTGCTATGACTTAGCCGACTGCCTGAATTTGTTATGACTTAGAAGGCTTTGTGTTTGTATATGTGTGGATTGTGATTGAGTGCGATAATGTATTTTCTCACTTAGTTTTGGATAACATTGACAGTAGGGGATTTATACATATTTTATAAATGAAAAATTAATTGCCCATCGGCTTTCAGAATTCCTTTAGTGCGGGGGTGACTTGAAAGTGCTTTGTCATCCACCCCGATAGGTTTTTGGGGCATAATAGTAGCCTGTGTGATGATGCTTAGTGCTGTGAGCTTATTAAACCTATTAGGTTGGTCTTTTATTGTATTGTGTTTTACAATTCATGTATTATGCATACTTGCTTGTGAAACATATTGAGTGCACGCCTAATACACATGGACGATAATGGTGTTTTAAGTAACTATTTATACTTGATTTTCCATATGTCTCTATTCCACTGAATATGCTTATGAAGTTGTAACTTTTATTGAGGTCTTGGGTCTCACCTCTTTTGTTGATCTTTTCAGGGCTAGTTCGTCAACCATAGTCATATGTCTTTGAGGTCGAATTTTCATGGTGTTGGTCTTAGAGCTAGACTATTGCACTTACACATCTTGGAAGCTCAGCATATTTCATGTTTCTATATTTGTGAGACCCCGAATTTTGAGTCCTAGAAGTCCAGAAATCAGTGTAGGTGAAAAGATCATTTTTTTCCTGAAGCAAAGGATATGTGATGGTCGAAATTGGTAAGGAATGTCTAATAATTATTTTTAGTATTAATTCCCATTAATTTTGTTTTTTATTGGTTGATAATTACCCTAGAAAATAAAATCCCTAAAATTAGAAAAGGATAAATCTCTCATCCTTTGTCAGATTCTTGTAAATAATATCTTGTTAGAAAGATCTTTCTGTTCTCTTTCCGACCATATTGGGTTTTTTATCTGAAGGTTAGTTGTTTTTGTCGAAAGTTAGGTCGTAATTCAGCGGGATTGCCGAAATCTACTTGAACTTCAAAATAGTATAACTCTTTCATCGTTTGTTGGATTCTTGCAAATAATAGCTTGTTGGAAAGCGCTTTCAGTCCTCTTTCCAAATTTTCTTTTATGATTAAGTTTTGTTTGTCGTAAGTTGGGTCATAATTCGGGGGGATTAGGTTTCAAAATTGTGTGAATCTGTCTTCAGTTGATTTCTATTGTTGTTCCTCTTGTTCGTATGATTATTTAACATCCATTCATGTTGTAAAATCATGAATTTATCCTTTGAATCTTCCCTATACATGAAATCAGTATGCCCTAACCTTGCCCTATTATTGCCTATCTTGATCAATTGATTAACCTATTGGATTTTGATTTTGTTTTTTTTTTATTGTACAAGTTATAAACACCTAATCTTTCTTTGTTAACATGAAATCGCAACCCTTACACCTTGTATGCATGAAATCACAATTTGTCTTGTGTCCTATGCTTAGTGCTGAAATATGTATAGTTAATTGAGATGATAACTCAGGTTGAATCTTATTAAATTCTTGGCTATCACATCACACATCTAAGGGGGAGGCACCTGCGGCATCTGATCACTGGTTTCTGATAGGTTTGGTGACTGAAATTGGTAAGGAAATAGGGTATTTACTTGGTTATTGAGTATGCATGCTTAGTTTGGTTTTGTCTTTGCCTTGTAATGCTATAGGTGGTTTGGAACTACTAAATAAAGGCAAAGGAATAGTTTCTTGTTCAGAGACAAGAGAGGTACGATCTATACCTCATCAGTTTCTCCAAAGATCCTTGTTGTTTGTTTGTTGTTTTCGATGCACACCCTTGTAATTATTGCAAACGAATTGATTGTATGGTGTATACATGAATTGTGGATTGAGATATGCTTACTTAAGCTATACCGAACCCTCGAGATAGGTTATGAGTGCCTAATTTTGCATGTGTTGTGTGTATTGAACATGTTGATTGCGTTTTGACATGATTGAGGATATCTTGTTATGATATTGTGCTTTTGTGCTTGCCTGTGTGTGCTTGTACATGTTTGTGTGTTAGGATCCTTTTCTGGTGGCCATTCGAGATAAGCATTGATGCTCCTTGGGAGAAGGGAGGCTCTTACTATTGTGGGAGTTGTATGGGTGGCAATCCCCAGCTTGCATGCACTGGATGCCTTGTCCTGTGTTCTGGCTAGATGCTTAATCCTTTGTGCTGGCTAGATGCCTAGTCCTTTGTGCTGGCTAGATGCCTTGTCCTGTGTGTTGGCAAGATGCCCTAATCCTATATGCCGGTTAGGATGCCTAGTCCCATGTGCTGGCTAGATTCCTTGTTCTATGTGCTAGCAAGATGAATAGGCTTGCTGATTAGCTTGTGTGCAAACTTTTACCTTTTGTGTAGCAAAGTCTTGGACAACACAGGTGGAAGGGAATGACCTTTCTTTTTCCTACTGCCGAGAGTAAACTGATGTGTTTTCCTGTCTGTGTACTTCTAATTTTTGGAAGTGTTTGTAGTCCACCTTTAGCCTTAGTTTCGGCCCTAACCTTTTTGGTTGATTCTTGAATTGCGTGATACCCTTAGATGAGCAGGGATGATCTGATGTTGTTTGGGAGATGTTTGTTTAAGATTTCTGTAGATCTTATGATACTATGGCTGTACTGAGATTCTTGTAATCTCATCCTATTGTTTTCACCATTTTTTAGGCTTAGGTACATTCGATGTTTGTGGTACTAGTGTGTGAGAGAATCAAGGCTACACGGCGGGGCGATATAGCATCACTTTTGCATACTTGTCTCCTTTGTTGTTTGCGCATATAACATGATCAATGATTGGACTATTTTCTGTTTTTTAAAGATTCCTCTTTTGCTTGTTATTTCCGAATTAAGTTGGAGGGTCACTTGCTAGTTATTTGGATCCCTATGGGACTTGTGTGTTATGGATTCATTAATTAAATTTAAAGACTTCCGCTGATGTTTTATTCACTCTATATGATACCAAAATATTTGTCCAATATCATGATCCAAACTTTAAAATCTTAAAGGATTTAACATGCTAAAATCGAAACTAGATGGATAAGCTTTGTGGGATTCAGATAGGTCCTGGTTCGGGCTTATTTGGGTTTCACGGAGGTAAGGGTAATAATAGGAGCAATTAATAATAGCTTAGGGTTTGGGATTCTTACAGGTTCGGTAGCAGAGCATGGTTTAGGGAATATGATTTGTTATAAGCTAATTTGTTTGTTGATTTTGTATTTGTAGGTAGGTACATGCGCACACACCCACTCACTTAGGGGCTAACACCGAAATGATCTAATACTAAAAAGGGATTGGTTTGTAAGATTTAAATAATGAAATTAATAATTTGACTTGCTGTGTGTTTATGTGTATTTTTATGCCCTGTATGACTTATTGTGCTTGCTTTGTTTTCTTTAACTATTGCCAAATGGTTATTATTGATATATGTTTTCCTTCTGAATGCTTATGTATGTTGTTGCATGATAATTATAATTCCTAAGAGTGTTGAAAAATGTCCTTGTGTGTTTACCGAATGCTTGATGATTGTTTGCCGAGTGCTTAAATGTGGGTATTAATGTAATTGCTGAGTGTGCATATGATTTCTGAAATTTGTGTGTACTTGGATGCATGTGTATTTTATTTTTTCAGCATATACGTATCGTCCGGTCCACGGCTCTTCACCAGGTACCACTTCTTTTCATAATTTCATATTTGGGTTATGTGTTGAGTGACGATTGTGTATTCGTATAGTATGGCAAGGCCAAGTGTACAAAGGGGTCGACGGGGTAGGTATGAGGTTCAGGCCGAATATCAACCTATTGAGCAAGAGGAGCCGAATGCATAAATTGAGCAGGGAGGGCAAGCTGAGCCCGAAAACCAGCCTGAGGCACCAACCATCAATCCTATGATGGCACAAATCCTAAACATATTGCAAGGGATTGCTGTGAATCAGCAGCATATGAAGACAAAATTTCAGAATGCTCCTACACCCACGCCTGTAGAAGAACCCATTCCTCCAGGTGAGCCTATACAGCTGGCTCACCCTAAGGAAACTGAGAGACTTCCTATCATTATTACGAAGCTGTTGAAGGAAGCACGTCAACTAGGATGTAAAGATTTCAGTGGTTCAGCTGGAGATGCAACACCTTGTGAGTGGATCGACCCCTTGTGTTGAGTGTCCTTGTTTTTGCTTATCTCTGATGATGACAAGGTTCCCATCACTACTTTCCTACTTAAGGAAGAAGCCCTTATATGGTTAACAGCCATGAGCTTAAGATTCAGCGATCGTTTGCCTACTTTGGAGGAATTTCGGTATGAGTTCGATGAGAGGTTCTATACGAGATTCCATAAATACGAGAAGGTATTAAGTTGTCCCGTTCGGTGTTGGAATACGAGAAGGTATTAAGTTGTCCCGTTCGGTGTTGGAATACGAGAAGGTATTAAGTTGTCCCAATTTGCACCAGATGAGAATCACACACTGTACCAGACGATTTCAGGATGGGCTGAGTACCAAACTCAAAACCATTATTGGTACGACACCTGTACAGAATTTGCAAGGACTAATCGTTGCCACGACTCAAGACAAAAAGATCATGCAAAGCAAGAAGCCGTCCGCAGCCACTAGTGGTGGATCTTTTAGGCGAGATTCAAAATTGAATCGGCGTACATGACACTCTCTTTTAAGGTCTTACCCTCGAAAAAATAACAGCAGTGGAGGTAACAACAAGAAGAACTTTTCTGGTTCGAATTCTAATAGATCTACATGGAATTCATAGCAACGTCGATATTACAATTGTGGCGAGATGGGGAATATTCAGAGGGAATGCCCGAAACCAAGACGTATCACAGGCGCACCTAGCACGGGCCGAGGTGGGTATGCCAACCCCACTAAACCACCAACACGCGCACCAGGAGGACCACCCAACGGATCACTAGTAAAACGCAACCAAGACCAACAAGGCTATTCTCCTTGACTGATGCTGAGGCTAGTCCTAATGTGGTGACAGGTACTATTTCAGCTTTTTCTCAAAATGCTAAAGTATTGTTAAATCCTGGAACAAACATGTCATTTGTAAGTCCAAGGATAGCACTTAGCACGGATCGACCGCTATCTCCCTTGACTTCTCCTATTGCGGTTCTGACTCCTTTTGGAGAACAACTAATTTGTGATCTAGTCTACAATGGTTGTGTTGTACGTATGGGTCCGAATGTACTTGAGGTGGATCTAATCCCATTGGACATCCGAGAGCTGTATGTGATCTTAGGCATGAACTATTTGGAGAAATATCAAGCCCGTTTGGAATGTTTCAGTAAGCTTGTATGGTTCACTTTTCCTGATGGTACTGAGTACTGCTTTGAAGGTGATACGCGAGTTGTTCCAACTTGTATGATTTCCTGGCTTGATGCAAAGCGATTGATCAACAAGGGATGTACAACATACCTCGGGCACGGACATAATGTTTTTAAAGAGTCCTCGGATCTGGATTCTGTTCTAGTGGTTCGCAAGTTTCAATATGTGTTTCCAGAAGACATAACCGATTTACCACCAACAAAGGAAGTGGAATTCGGCATTGAGTTAGTACTTGGTACAATCCCGATTTCCATTCCTCCATATCGTATGGCTTTTGCGGAAATAAAAGAACTTAAAACACAAATGGAACATTTTCTGGATTGTGGTTTCATCTGACCTAGTGTGTCACCATGGGGAGCACTTGTCATGTTCGTAAAAAAGAAAGATGGTTTGCTACTATTGTGCATTGACTATCAGTAGCTGAATCGTGTGACCGTGAAGAACAAGTACGCTTTTTCGTGCATCGACGACTTGTTCGACCAGTTCTAGGGTGCTGCCGTATTCTCCAAGATCGATCTCAGATCTAGATACCATCAATTATGTGTTCCTGAAGTTGATATCCCGAAGACCGCGTTCAGATCGCGATACGGCCACTATGAATATCCGGTAATGCCGTTCGGTTTGACCAATGCACCAGGTGTATTCATAGACCTGATGAATCGTGTGTTCCATGAGTTCCTGGATAAATTTGTGATAGTCTTCATCGATGACATCCTGATTTATTCAAAATCGAAGAAGGAGCATATTGAGCACTTGCAGATTGTATGGAATATTTTGAGGGATCAGCAGTTGTTTGCAAAGTACTCCTAATGCGAATTTTGGTTATGAAAAATTGGTTTCCTTGGCCATGTTGTTTCCGCCAAAGGTGTCCATGTTGATCTGAAGAAAATTGAAGTCGTAGTTGCTTGGGAACCCCTGCAAACTGTATTTGAAGTCCGTAGTTTCCTTGGCCTAGCCGGATACTACCGTCGCTTCATGGGAAATTTTTCATTGCTTGCTGGACCATTGACGAAACTAATGCGCAAGGACGAACTGTTCATATTGAATGAGAGATGCCAGCAAAGTTTCGAAGAACTGAAAACTTGGTTAGTTTTCGCACCCTATCCTCAACTTACCAGTCGGTGGGAAAGAGTACATGGTTTATAGCGATGCATTGAAATCCAGACTTGGATGCGTATTGATGCAAGATGGGAAAGTCATCGCTAATGCTTCCCGACAGCTACGACCGCATGAAAACAATTATTCTACGTATGCTTTGGAGCTTGCAGCCATGGTGTTTGCATTGCAAATATGGCGACATTACTTATGTGGCGAGACGTGCCGAATCTTCACTGACCATAAACGCCTGAAGTACCTCCTCAAGCAAAAAGAATTGAATATGAGACAATGAAGATGGGTGGAGCTGATTAAAGACTATGATTTGATCATCGAATATCATCCTAGAAAAGAAAATGTTGTTGCTGATGCTTTAAGCCAAAAGTTTCATTCTCCTTCTCCATTAGTTATGGCTTACATGCGCACCCAATACATGCCAATGTTGCTGGATTTGAAAGCTACCCGTGTGCTTCTTGGTACTAATTATTCTGGTTCATTATTGGCACGAATCGAAGTCATGCCTACCTTGATTGAGGTGATCCAGAATCAGCAATCAGAAGATCCGAAACTGGTTGAAGTTAGGAAGCAACTATCTGATGGTGTTGATGCAATAGCTCGCGATTTCAGAGTACGAGATGGAGTTCTTGTCTTAAGAAACCGGGTATGTGTTCCACAAGATGTTGATATTCATATTCTTATATAATCTGAGGCGCAAAGTTCTAAAACCACGAGAAATTGGCTGTTTATTACTTGGACGAGATTGTCTGATTGCATGGAGTGCCAATTTCCATCGTTTCAGATCGCGACCCTTGTTTCACATCACAATTTTGAGAGAAATTTCAGAATGCCCTGGGTTCAAGATTAAATTTCACTACATCATTTCATCCCCAAACCGATGGTCAATCAGAGAGGACGATTCAGACACTTGAAGATATGCTACGTGCGAGTGTGTTGGACCAACATACCAGTTAGGATTGATGCCTTGGTGGCATTTGCTTACAACAATAGTTTTCATGTAAGCATCGGTATAGTACCTTATGAAGCACTATATGGGAGATGTTGCAGAACTCCCATTTTCTGAAATGAAGTAGGCGAGAGACACCTAGACAATCCAGAATTAATTGATCAAGCAACGGAGCAGTTGAACTTGATTCGAAAACGGCTAAAAACAGCCCAGAATAGGTAGAAAAATTATGCCTACAATCGACGAAGGGAGCTGAAATTTGTGGTAGGTGACAAAAGTGTTCTTGAAGGCCGCCCCATGGAAAGGAGTCGTTCGTTTTTAGCAGCGAGGTAAGCTAGTACCTCACTATATTGGTCTGTATGACATTGTCAAGAGGATCGTCCCTGTTGCATACCGACCTTCCTTACCTCCAAATATGAAAAGAATTCACAACGTGTTTCAGGTTTCAAAATTGAAAAAGTATGTGTGAGACCCTGCTCATGTGCTCGAAGAACCACCAGTCAAAGTTGCTGAAGACCTATCCTATCCCGTACAACCATTTGCCATACTAGATAGGTTAGTTCGTCAGTTTCGCAGTCAAAACGTGCCTATGGTATGAGTTGTTGGCGTAATGGCCAAATCGAGGAACAGTCTTGGGAGATTGAGGAATCTATTAGTGCAAAATTTCCTTACCTGTTTGCTTAGGTACTTGTGCTAAAGTTTCGAGGATGAAATTCTTATAAGGAAGGGAGGATGTGAGACCCGAATTTTGAGTCCTAAAAGTCCAGAAGCCAATGTAAGTGAAAAGACCATGTTGCCCCTAAAGAAAAGAATGTATGATGGCCGAAATTGGTAAGGAATGTCTAGTAATTATTGCTGGTAATAATTTCTTTTAATTTGTTTCTTATTGGTTGATAATTATCCTAGAAAATAAAATCCCTAAAATTAAGGAAAGATAATTGTAGAAATTAATTTTGATAATTATCTTACTTTAATCTAGCCTTTAAAATAGTAAAATTAATCTTATAACCACTCTATATAAAGAGGAAGCCGGCCAGACTTAAACCTTAAACAAAAAATACACAAAATTCATCCAAACAAAAACCCTACATCTTCTTATTGCTGCCGAAATCTGCTTGAACTTCAAACAAACATAACTCTCTCATCCTACCTCTCTTGTCTCCGAACAAGAAGTTATTTCTTTGTCTTTATTTAATAGTTCCGAACCACCTATAACATTACAAGACAAAGACAAAACTAAACTAAGCATGCATACTCAATAACCAAGTAAATACCCAATTTCCTTACCAATTCCACTCACCAAACCTATCAGAAACAAGTGATCAGATGCCGCAGGTGTCTCCCCCTTGGATGTGTGATGTGATAGCCAATAATTTAACAGGACTCAACCTGAGTTATCATCCCAATTAACTATACATATTTTTTCACTAAGCATAGGACACAAGATAAATTGCGATTTCATGCATACAAGGTGTAAGGGTTACAATTTGATCTTAACAAAGGAGGATTACGTGTTTGTAACTTGTACAATAAAAAAAGCAAGATCAGAATCCAATAGGTTAATCAATTGATCAAGATAGGAAACAATAGGGCAAGGGTAGGGCATACAGATTTCATGCATAGAGAAGATTCAAAGGATGAATTCATGATTTTATAACATGAATAGATGCTAAACAGTCATACGAACAAGAGGAACAACAATAGAAATCAACTGAAGGCAAATTCACACAATTTTGAAACCTAATCCCGTCGAATTATGACCTAACTTACGAAAAATAAAAACTAACTCCAGAAAAAACCCAATATGGTTGAAAAGATGACGTAAAGAGCTTTCCAACAAGATATTATTTGCAAGAATCCGACAAACGGTGAAAGAGTTATGCTATTTTGAAGTTTAAGTAGACTTTGGCAGTCCCACCGAATTATGACCTAACTTTTGACATATAAAAACTAACCTTCAGACAAAAAGTCAACATGGTTTGAAAGAGGATAGAAAAAGCTTTCCAGCAAGCTATTATCTACAAGAATCCAAAAAATGATGAGAGAGTTATGCTTGTTTGAATTTCAAGCAGGTTTCGGCAGCAATAGTGTGGCAATATGGCGGTGTAGGGTTTTTGTTTGGACAAATTTTATATATTTTCTGTTTAAGATTTAATTGTGGCCAGCTTTCTCTTTATATAGGGTAGTTATGGGATTAATTTTTCTACTTTAAAGACTATATTAAAGTAAGATAATTATCAAAATTAAATTATGTAATTATCCTTTCTTAATTTTAAGGATTTTATTTTCTAGGATAATTATCAACCAATAAAAAAACAAATTAAAGAAAATTAATACTAGCAATAATTACTAGACATTCATTACCATTTTTGGCCATCACGCATCATTTTCTTCAGGAGCAAAATAGTCTTTTCACCTGCAATGGCTTGTGGACTTCTAAGACTCAAAATTCGGGGTCTCACATCCTCCCCTCCTTATAAGAATTTCGTCCAAGAAATTTTAGCACAAGTACCTAAGCAAACAGGTAAGGAAACTTTGCATGCTTAGATTCCTCAGTCTCCCATGATTGTTCCTCGATTTGGCCATTACACCAAATAACTCGTACCACAGACATGTTTTAACTGCGAAGTTGACGAACAAACCGATCTAGTATGACAACTGGCTGTACGGGATAGGATCAGTCTTCAGCAACTTCGACTAGTGGTTCTTTGAGCACATGAGCAGGGTCTCGCATATACTTTCTCAACATTGAAATGTGAAACACGTTGTGAATTCTTTCCATATTAGGAGGTAAGGCAAGTCGGTATGCAACAGGGCCGATCCTCTCGACAATGTCATACGGACCAATGTAATGAGGTCCTAGCTTACCCCGCTGCTGAAAATGGAGGACTCCTTTCCGTGGGGCTACCTTCAAGAACATTTTGTCACCTACCAAAAATTCCAGCTCCCTCGTCAATTATCGGTGTACTTTTTCTGTTTATCTTGGGCTATTTTTAGCCATTGTCGAATCAAGTTCAACTGCTCCGTTGCTTGATCAATCAATTCTGGATTGTTTAGGAGTCTCTCACCTACTTTATTCCAGCAAATGAGAGTTCTGCAACGTCTCCCATATAGTGCTTCATAAGGTGCCATACCGTTGCTTACATGAAAACTGTTGTTTTAAGAAAATTCTGCAAATGGTAGGCATCAATCCCAACCGGTATGCTGGTCCAACACACTCGCACGTAGCATGTGTTTGAATGTCTGAATCGTCCTCTCTGATTGACCATCGATCTGGGGATGAAATGTTGTATTGAAATTCGATCTTAAACCCAACGCATTCTGGAATTTCTCCAAAATCGTGATGTGAAATGAAGGTCATGATCTGAAACGATGGAAACTAGCACTCCATGCAATCGGACAATGACGTCCAAGTAACGAACAGCCAATTTTTCAGGTGTTTTTGTCACACGAACAGGTAAGAAGTGTGTAGATTTTGTCAATCGATCTATGATCACCCAAATGACATCATATCCTCGCTGCGATCTAGGCAAACCGGTCACAAAATCCTTTGTGACATGCTCCCACTTTCATTCTGGAATCGGAAGTGACTGTAGTAACCCTTCCTTGTTGACATACGAGACATCGGGCAACAAACTCAGCAATGTGACGCTTCATGTTTGTCCACCAATACTGCTCCTTTAAATCTTGGTACATCTTTGTGCTACCAGGATGGATAGCGAACTTCGAACTATATACTTTAGATAAAATAAGATTATGAATATCAACATCTTGTGGAACACATATCCGGTCTCTAAAGACAAGAACTCCATTATCTCGTACTCTGAAATCGCGAGCTATGGCATCAACACCATCAGATTGTTTCTTCCAAACTTCAACCAGTTTCGGATCTTTTGATTGCTGATTCCAGACCTCCTCAATCAAGGTTAGCATGACTTTGATTCCTGCCAACAACAAACCAGAATAATCAGTACCAAGATGCACACGAGTAGCTTTCAAATCCAGAAATATTGGCATGTATTGGGTGTGCATGTAAGCCAAATTGATGGAGAAGGAGGATGAAACTTTCGGCTTAAGGCATCAGCAATAATATTTGTTTTTCTAGGATGATATTCGATGATCAAATTGTAGTCTTTAATAAGCTCTTCCAAACTTTGTTGGCATCTCTCATTCCATACGAACGGCTCGCCTTTGCGCCTTAATTTCGTCAATGGTCCAGCAAGCAATGAAAAATTTTCCGCGAAGCGACGGTAGTATCCGTCTAAACCAAGGAAACTATGGACTTCAAATACAGTTCACTGGGGTTCCCAAGCAACTAAAGCTTCAATTTTCTTTGGAACAACAAGGACACCTTGGGCGGACACAACATGGCCAAGGAAACCAAACTTTGCGTAACCCGAATTCGCATTTGGAGTACTTTGCGAACAACCGTTGATCTTTCAAAACATTCAGCAAGATCCGTAAGTGCTCTCCATGCTCCTCTTCCGATTTTGAATAAATCAGAATGTTGTCAATGAAGACTATCACAAATCTGTCACCACTTCAGGATTAGCATCGTCATCCTCTTGGTGAATAGCCTTGTTGGTCTTGATTGTGCCTCATTTGTGGATCCATTTAGTGGTCCTCTTGGTGCGCGTGTTGGTGGTTTGGTGGGGTTGGCATACCCACCTCGGCTTGCGTTTGATGTGCCTGTGATATGCCTTGGTTTCGGGTAGTCCCTTTGAACATGGCCTATCTCGCCACAATTATAACATCGACATGGCTGCGGATTCCATGTAGATACACTAGAATTCGGACCAGAAAAGTTCTTCTTGTTGTTACCTGCATTGCCGACATTGTTCTTCAGAAGATAGGACCTCAAAAAATAGGGTCCCGTACGCCGATTGAACTTCGAATTTCGCCTGAAAGGTCCGCCATTAGTGGCTGCGGATGGCTTCTTGGTTTGCACGATCTTTTGAGCTTCAATTGCGGCAACAATTAGTGCTTGCAAATTCTGCACCAGTGTTGTGCCAACGATGGTTTTGAGTTCGGTACTCAATCCATCCTGGAATTGTCTTGCAAGCTAGTACGGTGTGTGATCCTCCTCTGGTGCAAATTGGGACAACTCCCTTAATACCTTCTCGTATTCCAGCACCGAATGGGTGCCCTGTTCAAGCTTGTAGAAAGCTTATCGCTGCTCGTTTTTATGGATTCTCGTATAAAACCTTTTGTCGAACTCATACAAAAATTCTTCACAAGTCGGCAAACGATCACTGAATCGTAAACTCACAGCTATCCACCATGTGAGGGATTCTCCCTCAAGTAGGAAAGTGACGATGGCAACCTTAGTCATCATCCAAGATACGCAAGAACAAGGACACTTGGCACAAGGTGTCTATCCATTCACGAGTTGCAGCAGCTCCTGCTGAACCACAGAAATCTTTGTATCCCAATTGTCGAGCTTCCTTTAACAATTTTGTAATCACAACGGGAAGTCTCTCAGCTTTCTGAAATAGGTTCAAGTGGAGGAATAGGTTCTTCCACGGGTGCGGTGCAGGATCATTCTGAAATTGTGTCTCCATATGCTGCTGATTCGCAGCAATCCCTTGCAATATGTTTAGGATTTGTGCCATCACAGGATTGATGGCTGGTGCCTTAGGTTTGTTTTTGAGCTCAGCTTGCCCTCCTTGCTCAATTTGTGCATTCAACTCCTCTTGCTCAATAGGTTGCTGTTTGGCCTAGACCTCATACCTACCCCGTCGATCCCATTGTACACTTGACCTCGTCATACTATACGAATACACAATTGTCACTCGACATATAACCCAAATACGAAATTACGAAAAGAAGTGGTACCTGGTGGAGAGGCATGCACCAGACAATACGCATATGCTGGAAAACAAATTACACATGCACCCAAGTACACACAAATTTCGGAAATCATATGCACACATGCAATGCACACTCGACAATTACATCAATACACATATATAAGCACTCGACAAACAATCATTAAGCATTCGGTAAACACAGAAGGACATTCGGCAACACTCTTAGGAATTATAATTAACATGCAACAACATATAAAAGCATTCGGAAGGAAAATATGCATCAACAATACCCATTCAGGAACAGTTAAAGAAAACAAAGCAAGCACAATAAGTCATACAGGGCATAAAAATACACATAAACAAACAGCACGTTAAATTATCAATTTCATTATTTAAATCTTACAAACCAATCCCTTTTTAGTATTAGATCATTTTCGGGATTAGCCCCTAAGTGAGTGGGTGTTTGCGCATATACCTACCTACAAACACAAAATCAATAAACAAATTAGCATATAACAAATCATATTCCCTAAACCATACCCTGCTACCAAATCTGTAAGGACCCCAAATCCTAACCTATTATTAATTGCTCCTATTAGGACCCTTACTGCCATGAACCCAAACAAGACCGAACCAGGACCTATCTGAATCCCACAAGGCTTATCCATCTAGTTTCGATTTTAGCATGTTAATTCCTTTAAGACTTTGAATAAAACACCAGCAGAAGTCTTTAGGCAAACATCATCCATACACCTCCTATATAGGCAAACATCATTCCTCTTCATTGGGATTCAGTATAGTTACCTCACATTGGCCAAGCAAACTCATCTATCACAAATGTATCTAAAAAGTACATATATCACATTAAACTTATATATGAAAACTTTAGAGAATGCAATGCAGCAAATGTATCCTCAATGATACCAAGATATACATACAAATATAGGTTATCAGAACCACACTCATATACCAAAAGTTGTATCAGACACACAAGTCTCACTAGGTAATCCTCGAGAAAATTCAATCAGGCATGCTCGAAAATATACACAATGGAAATGCACTATGACCACTCAGACCAATACTTCTAACCAATCGAATAACTGGCTCCGACTGGTTAACCTAGCCCACCTCGACCAAATGGACATCTAAGTCTGAATTGTTGGACTACACTCTATGAGTTGTTGGACTTCATTGCCTAGTCTGACTTGGTGTTTCGTATTCTCATTTATTTGACCTATTGCCCTCATACCCCACAACTGATCATACACCTCTTGGGAAACAAAAGACAAATTTTGATCAGTTAGACTCACTAACACGACTGATCTTTAAACACACATATTGCACACATGCCCAACTAATCTTACAAACTAAATCACAATCTCACTACTTCGTAGTCTCTCTTCTATTTTGTCTCCCCACTTTGACACCAAGACTCACACACTCATCTGTCATTTAAACATTCAAATCATTATTGTAGTTTGTAATACAATCCTCAACCTGCAAATCAGACACATGGCTACTAACTCTAATCAAACACATGGCTAACAACATATACACACCAGGCTGTTACCTCATAAAACCCTCCAAACTAGGATCCCTAATTCAAGAACACATGATTGAATTAGCTACAGAGGAATCCACTAGATACAAACCAACAAACAGAACAAATAATTAATAGAGCCTGATAATTAGGTTTAAGAGGAAAAATTAAAGATATAATGTTCTTTTACTAATCGTGATGAGTAGGGGAGAAAGGAAGACAGTGCATGCAAACTGAAAAGTGGAAATAGGAAATGATCTCCTCTTAGAGGAAACATGAAAGAAATTCGGGGATAATGGGTTGTCTAATAAAACACAAGTGTAACGACTAAAAGATGAATAAACCAAAACAAACATTAACACCCAGCCCAAAGGCTAACAAATTGGCCAAAAGACCCATGACTACTTAAAATGTGCCCAAATCGCACACTAGGTAAAAATAGTAATTTATAATAAATTAATTCCTTAAACACTCATCCACTCACAGGTGTCTAAACCGACATGTCAACATCTATGATGGGGCTTACTCTTGGGTCAAACTAGACTTGGAAAAATGGTCAAACACACTCAAGAGCCAATAGAAACGATGCTAACTATACGAGCACTACCGACTGGGCATTCCAAAGAATGGGGTCCTACATCTATCCCTCCTTATAAGAATTTTTTCCTTGAAATTCACTCACCGATTCACTCAAAAAGATGTGGATACTGCTCTCACATTGAATCTCTACCTCCTAAGTAAACTTCTCAAACCGATCATTGTGCCATGGCCATTGGAACATTGCATCAACGAAACTATCTCACTGCTCAGTCAACAATAGCAACTAAATATGTTGGATATGAAAAGTTACTTGTAATCTTAACTGATAGTATCTCTAACACATGAGACGGATCCTGAATGTATGTTTGCAATATCGAGATGTGAAACACACTATGAATCCTCTTTAATAACGGAAAAATCCAACCTATATGGCACTTGTCTTATCTGCTCAGTAATATTGTATAGACTGATGTATCATGGTGCCAACTTGCCCTGCTACTGAAATTGAAGGACACCCTTCCACTGTACGACTCTCAAGAATACCATATTATTGATCTCAAACTTGAGCTCTTGTTAGTGATTATCTGCATAATTCTTTTGTTTGTCCTAAACTATCCTCAATCTGTATCTAATCAAAGTCAATTGCTCGATCACCTGATCAATCAACTCGAGACTATCAAGGCATCTCTCACCTACCACATAGAGCCTTGTACGGTGCAATCATAATACTAACCTGGAAACTATTGTTGTTTGCAAACTCAACCAATAATAAACATCTATCCCACATAGTCTGTTTATCGAGCACATATGCCTGAAGCATATCCTCCAAAGTCTGAGTCATCCAATCAAACTGTTTGTTTGTCTATGGATGAAAAGTCGTACTAAAGGTCAGATTGGTATCAAAAGTACTTTGAAGTTTCCCCCAAAAGTAAAAAGTGAATCTTGAGTCCTTATTGGACACGATCAACACTTGAACTCTGTGTAACATCACAATCTCGTCCTTGTATCTAGAAAATAGTCTATTGAGCATATCTGTAACTCAGATCGAAAAGACATGAACAGACTTGATCAATATATCCACTATCACACATATTGCATCAAATCTCCATTGGGTCCTCGACGAACTGACTATGAAATCCATCATGACATTCTCCCTCTTCCACTTAGGAATAAAAAATGATTGTGAAAAGCCTACGGGTTTCAGGTCTTTTACCTTGATTTGTTGATAACAAGATAACGAGCTTCAAACTCCCCTATCTATTTCTTTATCCTTGACCACCAATGCTGCTCCTTCAGATCTTGATACATCTAGGGGAAGTTGAGATGAATCAATAACATGAAACTATACACCTCCATCAATATAAACTATCTCAAATCCTCGTTTTGAGATATAAAACCTGTATGGGCAAGGTCAAAATCTTATCATCATGGACTCTATTCTCACTGACTATATTTGCACCATCACCACTATCTAAATACTGTCTCAACTGGACCAGAATTAGATTCTTAGACTGATAAACCTAGATCTAGTCAAGTAATGATGATTTGAACACATTTTGAACCAATAATGCACTAGTGTCATTGTTGCCAAACTGTACTTGGGATGCTTTCAAACGCATCAGCATTGACATCTACTCAGAATGTACATATGCTAAGGAAGAGGAAATCTTCCTACTCAAGGTATCTACAACCTTATTGGCTTTTATGGGATGATAATCAATCATAAGGTTGTAATCTTTCATCAATTAAGTCATCTCTTATTTCTCAAATTCAACTCCTTCTGGGTAGGAGGTGTTTGAGACTTTTGTGGTCAGTGAAAACTTTGAATGTCTTGCCATATATATAATGACGCCAAATCTTTAGCACAAACATCATGACTGCCAACTTTAAGTCATGAGTCAGGTAGTTACACTCATGTAGATCAATTGCCTCAAAGCATAAGTAACTACCTTCCCATCCTGCATCACTTGAGCTGAAAAAATTCAAGACATCTTTGCAAAACTTTGCTCACACTTCTCGAACAACACAAATGGATCACTCTTCCTTTTCAAATGGGTAAGAGGGCTTGCAAATGCTTAGAAATTCTCCATAAAATGCTAGTTATATCTTGTTTAGGCTAGAAAACTATGCACCTCTGTCATACTACAAGGATGCTTCCATGATACAATAGTCTCAATTTTTTTGGGATCTACTGGGACACCTCTAGCCAACACAACATGCCCTAAGAAACTCACCTTCCGCAACCAGACCTCGCACTTAGAAAACTTGGTGTATAACTTCCAAGCTCTAAATATCTTAAAAACTGTCCTCAAGTTCTTGATATGCTTCTCCTCTGTCTTCGAATAGACTAAGATACTATCTATGAAGACAATCACAAACTTTCCTACTTATTCAAGGAATACTCAGTTCACTAGATCCATAAAGACTATTGGTGCGTTGGTCAACCCAAACATCATCACCAAAAACTCATAATGTTCGTATCGTGACCTGAATGCTATCTTCAGGATGTCTGACTCTTGAATCCTCAATTGATGGTAACCTGACCTCAAATCAATTTTGGAAAACACTGATACCTTGTAATTGGTCGAATAAATCAACAATCCTAAGGAATAAATACATGTTCTACACAGTCGTCTGGTTTAATTGTCAGTGGTTGATGTACAACCAAATCTATCCATCTTTCTTATCTACAAATAAAATCGATGCTCGTCTTGGTAACACACTAGACGTGATGAATCCCTAATCCACCAAGTCTTCCACCATCATCTTTGTTGGTGCCATCAAAATATGGCAGAATCTAGCAAACTGAACTACACTCACTTGGTGAAGCACACCATTCGAGCTTTGTATCTAGCCAAGCAATCTATACCAAAAATCTTATCCAAATCTTAGATGTCCAACGAAATCAAGTTTACCTTGATTGCATCTAAGCCCATCCTCAGCGCACAATCTAAATACATGTGGCTACAAGTCAATTATTTGACGAAGGGGTTCAACACCTCTATAGAATACTCTAGAGATGACAACTCCTTTTCTGCACTGTCAATAACTCTAGGACCAACAAATGACCTATACTAGATCCCGTACAACCAGTTGCCATACTAGATCGGTCAGTTCGACAGCTTTGCAGTCGAAGCGTTCCTATGGTACGAATTGTTTGGTGTAATGGCCAAATTGAGGAACAGTCTTGGGAGACTGAGGAATCTATGCGTGAAAAATTTCCTTACCTGTTTGCTTAGGTACTTATGTTAAAATTTCGAGGACGAAATTCCTGTAAGGAGGGGAGGATGTGAGACCTCGAATTTTGAGTCCTAGAAGTCTAGAAGCCAGTGCAGGTGAAAAGACGATTTTGACCCTGAAGAAAGGATGTGTGATGGCCAAAATTGGTAAGAGTTGTATGGTAGTTAATTCTGGTTTTAATTCCCTTTAATCTAAGTCCTTATAGATAGATAATTGCCTTGAAAATTAAAATTCCTAAAAATAGGGGAAGATAATTGCAAAATTTAAATTTGATAGTTTTTTATTTTAATAAAGCCTTTAAAGTAGGAATTATAATCTCATAACCATCCTCTATAAATAGGAAGCCAGCTATAAAAATCTTACACCAAAGTACACAAATTTCTTAAACCCTAAAAACCTTACACCGCCCTACTTTTGTCGAAATCTACTGGGATTTTAAACGAGCATAACTCTCTCATCATTGGTCAGAGTCTTGAGAGTAATAACTTGTTGGAAAGCTCTCTTCATCTTCTTTACAACCATTTTTGAAATTGTTTCGGGAGATTAGTATTTCTTTCTCTAAAGATAAGTTGAAATTTGGCGGCACTACCAAATCTTCTTAAACTTCAAAATAGCGAAACTCTTTCATTGTTTATTGTACTCCTACAAATAATAGCTTGTTGGAAATCTCTTTACATCTTTATTCCAACCATATATATATATATATTTTTGGACATTAATATTTCTTTGTCTAAGGTTAAGTCAAAAATCGGCAACGGAATTAGGTTTTTAGATTTCTATAGTTTTTGTCTTCGGTTGATTTATGTTGTCATTTCGCATGTTCTTATGATTGGTTAGCATCTATTCATGATTTATGATCATGAATTTCCTTCTTTTAAACTTCTCTATGCTTGAAGTCGAAATAGTCCTATACCCTACTCTTAAACGCCGAAATTTTGAATAGTTAAATTGGAATGGTAATTCAAGTTGAATCTTGTTAAGTTCCTGGCTATCACATCATACATCCAAGGGGGAGGCACCTGCAGCATCTGATCACTGGTTTCTGATAGGTTTGGTGAGTGGAATTGGTAAGGAAATAGGGTATTCAATTGATTATTGAATATGCATGATTAGTTTGTTTTCGTCTTTGCCTGGTGATAATATAGGTGGTTCTGAATTACCTAATAAAGGCAAAGGAGTAGCTTCTTGTTCTGAGATAAGAGAGGTAGGATCTACGCCTCATCGGTTTCTCCAGAGACCCCTGTTATTTTCTTGATGTTTTTGATACTTGCTCTTGTTGTATTACATGCGATTTGATTATAGGGTGAGAGTATGAATTTCGGATTGAGATATGGATCTCATAGGCTGTATCAAACCCCTGAGTTAGGTATTGACTGCCTGAGTTGCATATGTTATGTGAATTGAATATGTTGATTGTGTTCTGACATGATTGATGATACTCTGTTGTGGTATTATGCTTTGTACTTGCTTGTGTGTGCTTGTATGTGTTTGTGTGTCAGGATTCTTTTCCGGTGGCCATTCTGGGTAAGCACTGATGCTCCTAGGGAAAGGAGAGGTTTTTACTGGCATGGGAGTTGTATGGGTGATAAACCCCAACATGCGCGCGCTAGATGTCTGGTCCTTGTATAGCCTGAACGCTGTTCTTGTGTGGCAGGAATCCCATATCCTTGTGTGGTTTGGGATGCCCTAGTCCATGTGTGGTTTGGGAAGACCTGTCCCTGTGTGGCAAGACGACTTGTTCTTGTGTGGAAATATGAATAGGCTTACTAATTAGCTTGTATGTTAACCGTTTACCCTTTGTGCAGTAAGCCTTAGACAACACAGGTGGAAGGGGATGACCTTTCTTCTTCATTGCCGAGAGCAATCTGATGAGTTACACCTGCCTGCGTACTTCTGATTTGTTTTCGGAAGTGATTGTAGTCCTCCCTCAACCATATATTCGGCCCTAACCTTTTTTGATTGGTTCTTGAATTGCGTGATCCCCTTTAGTTGTTTAGGAATGATCTAATGTGGATTGGGAGATTTGAGTTTAGGGTTTCTGCAGATCTTATGATGTTGTGACCCTACTGAGATTCTTGTAATCTCATACCGTTGTTTTACTATTTTTCAGGCTTAGGTACATCCACTGTCCGTGGTATCAGTGTGTGAGATCAAGGCTGCACGGCGGGGCGATATCGCATCACATTTGTATACTTGTTCCTTGTTTACTTGCGCATATAACATGAATGATTGGGCTACTTTCTGGTTTATTTTAAGATCACTCCTTTGCTTGCTATTTCCGAAATATGTAGGAGGATTTCTTGCTGGTTATTTGGATCCCTATGGGACTTGTGTGTTATAAACCCAATGATTTAATCTAAAGACTTCAACTGATGTTTTATTCACTCTGTATGTTACCAGAATAAGTGTCCAATATAATGCTCCAATTGTTGTTAAACATTATAATAAACATTCTAAAAGTCAGAAGTTAATGGTAAACCTGGTGAGACTAAGATAGGTCCTAGGTGTCATTTGGGCTTATTTGGGTTTCACGGCGGTGACAACCTTAATCGGAGCAAATAATAATAGTTAGGAATTGGGGTCGTCACACTCAGACTGATGGTCAATCAGAAAGGACAATTCAGACACTCAAAGACATACTACGTGCGAGTGTGTTGGACCAACATACCGGTTGGGATCAATGCCTGCCGTTGACGGAATTTGTTTACAACAATAATTTTCATGTAAGCATCGGTATGGCACCTTATGAAGCACTATATGGGAGATGTTCCAGAAGTCCCATTTTCTGGAATGAAGTAGGCGAGAGACGCCTAGACAATCCAGAATTAATTGATCAAGCAATGGAGCAGTTGAACTTGATTTGACTGTGGCTAAAAGCAGCCCAGGATCGGTAGAAAAACTACGCTGATAATGGATGTAGGGAGCTGGATATTACGATAGGTAACAAAATGTTCTTGAAGGTCACCCCATGGAAAGTAGTCCTTCATTTTTAGCAGCAAGGTCAGATAGCACCTCGTTATATTGGTCCATATGACATTGTCAAAAGGATCGGCCCTGTTGCATACTGACTTGCCTTACCTCTAAATATGGAAAGAATTCACAACGTGTTCCACGTTTCAATGTTGAGAAAGTATGCGAGACATTGCTTATGTGCTTAAAGAACTCCCAGTTGAAGTTGCTGAGGACCTATCCTATCCCGTACAGCTAGTTTCCATACTAGATCGGTCAGTTCGATAGCTTCATAATCGAAACGTGCCTATGGTATGAATTGTTTGGCATAATGGACAAATTAAGGAATAGTCTTAGGAGACTGAGGAATCTATGCGTGCAAAATTTCCTTATTTGTTTGCTTAAGTATTTGTGCTAAAATTTTGAGGATGAAATTCTTATAAGAAGGAGAGGATGTGAGACCTTGAATTTTGAGTCCTAAAAGTCCAGAAGCCAATGCAGGTGAAAAAATCATTTTTCTCTTGAAGAAACTGATGTGTGATGACCGAAATTGGTAAGGAATGTCCAGTAGTTAATTCTGTTTTTCATTCCCTTTAATTTGAATCTTTATTTGTTGATAATTACCTTAGAAAATAAAATCTCTAAAATTAAAGGAGGATAATTATTGAATTTAATTCTGATAATTATCTTACTTTAATCTAATCTTTAAAGTAGGTAAATTAATCTCCTAACCATCCTATATAAATAGGAAGCCGGCCACACTTAAACCTCACACAGAAAATATACAAAATTCGTCCAATCAAAAACCTTATACCTCCCTATTTCTGCCGAAATCTGTTTGAACTTTAAACAAGCATAACTCTCTCATTCTTTGATGGATTGTTGCAAATAAAAGCTTGCTGGGAAAATCTTTCTGTCCTCTTTCCAACCATCTTAGATTTTTAATCTAAAGATTAGATTTTCTATAATAAAAGTTAAATCGTAATTCAGCGAAATTGCGAAAATCCGCTTGAACTACAAAAAGGCATAACTCTCTCATCCTTCGTTGAATTCTTACGAATAATAGCTTGTTGAAAAGCTCTCTCCATCCTCTTTCCAATCAATTTGAGGTTTTTTTTTCTATAGGTTATTTTTTCATTTTCGTAAGTTAAGTCGTATTTCAGCGGGATTAGTTTCAAAATTGTGTGATTTTACCTTCGATTGATTTCTGTTGTTGTTCCTCTTGTTTATATGATTGTTTGCATTCATTTATACTGTAAAATCAAGAATTCATCCTTTTAATCTTCTCTATACATGAAATCAGTATGCCCTACCCTTGCCTTACTGTTGCTTATCTTGATCAATTGATTAACCTAGTGGATTTTGATCTTGCTTTTTTTATTCTACAAGTTATAAACACCTAATCCTCCTTTGTTAACATGAAATCGCAACTTTTACACCTTTTATGCATGAAATCGCAATTTGTCTTGTACCCTACTCTTAGTGCTGAAATTAGCATAGTTAATTGGGATGTTAATTCAGGTTGAATCTTGTTAAGTTCTTGGCTATCACATCACACATCCAAGAGGGAGGCATCTGTGACATCTGATCACTAGTTTCTGATAGGTTTGGTGAGTGAAATTGCTAAGGAAATAGGGTATTCATTTGGTTATTGAGTATGCATGCTTAGTTTGGGTTTGTCTTTGCCTTGTGATGCTATAGGTGGTTCGGAACCATTAAATAAAGACAAAGGAATAGCTTCTTGCTCAGAGACAAGAGAGGTAGGATATATGCCTCATCGGTTTCTTCAGAGATCCTTATTGTTTATTTGTTGTTTTCGATGCACATCCTTAATAATATTGTATGCGAATTGATTATATGGTATATGCATGACTTACAGATTAAGATCTGATTACTTAGGCTATACTAAACCCTTGAGTTAGGTTATGAGTGCCTAATTTTCATGTGTTGTGTGCTTTGAACATGTTGAATATGTCCTGACATGATTGAGAATACCTTGCCATGGTATTGTGCTTTATGCTTCCCTATGTGTGCTTGTTTGTGTGTCAGGATCCTGTTCCGATGGCCATTCGGGGTAACTGCTGATGCTCCTTGGGAGAGGGAAGGCTCTTACTTGTATGGGAGTTGTATGGGTGGTAATCCCCAGCTTGCGCGCGTTGGATGGCTAGTCCTATGTGCTGGCTAGATGCCTAGTCCTGTGTACTGGCTAGATGCCTTGTCCTATGTGTTGGTTAGGATGGCTAGTCCTATTTGCTGGCTAGATGCCTAGTCCTGTGTGCTGGCTAGATGTCTTGTCCTGTGTGCTGGTAACCTAATCTTGTTTGCTGGTTTGGATGCTTAGTCCTATATGCTAGCTAGATGCCTAGTCTGGTGTGCTGGCTAGATGCCTTGTCCTGTGTGGTGGCAAGATACCCTAATCCTGTATCCTAGTTAGGATGCCTTGTCTTGTGTGCTGGTAAGATGAATAGGCTTGCTGATTAGCTTGTGTGTTAACCTTTTACCCTTTGTGCAACAAAACCTTGGACAACATAGGTGGAAGGGGATGACTTTTTCTTTTTCCTACTCTCATCCACTTACCTTCGCATTGGCCAAGCGCAGTCCGTCAATTCCAAGTTATACCTAGCAATTATATGTATACGTATTCTTTGCAAACATGTAGAATAAATCCCAAATCATGTTATAATTTAAATAAAATATAGAACACTCAAAATCAACTCAAAGGCTCCCTAGGAGCCCCAACAATTCAAGAATTCGATGTATATGGATATTCTCAAACGTATTTTAAATCACATCGCAAACATACATATAGGTTCAAAACAAACATTTTATGCATCATAAATATGCCTCACACATAATGAACCTAGCATGCCAAATCACTCATCAATGCACGTATTGCCTTTATTCAAAAACAAGTATTTACCAATTTTAATTAGTAAAGCAAAATATTTCCGTGCATGTAAATGAAACATAGTCTCCCACCTCTTGACGCGCTGACGATTCAACGGCTAAGCCTTTGCCTCTATCGGTCGCCAAAACACCACCTAAACAATCATGCACACAAAACCACACTAAGAACAAAGCCAAAAATAATAAACTCAAAAAATGACCAGAATTAAAAACAACTTAAGAGACCCTTTAAACACTCACTCTAAGTCCCAAATTATTCAATTCAATCTTTAGAAACTCAAACCACACAATTCCTTAAGAAAAATAACAATTCCTTCACATACTCAATCGATTCTAAGCTTAAATCCTAATTCCACGCTCCGCCAACGTCAAAATTGGTTTCCTCAATCGACAAACCTTCTCTACAACACACAAACAACCTAACTCAAGCAATGGCATCAACCAATTTCATCCAATTTCACAAAATCACACAAATCCCAAAATTATCAAAATGCCATCGACACCCAAAATGATCAATCATGGATCAAATGATGTTT
Organism: Passiflora organensis; assembly: GCA_019739055.1. Lineage (NCBI taxonomy): Eukaryota > Viridiplantae > Streptophyta > Magnoliopsida > Malpighiales > Passifloraceae > Passiflora > Passiflora organensis. Next base: position 69,150 of record JAEPBF010000014.1, read on the forward strand.
TCAAGCAATCTAAAGTATTATACTATAAGAATGAACATCTAAGCATGCTAAAACAACCATAAATCAGACAAGAAAGTGAAAAAATCAAGCAAAAACCCCTAGAATCCGAATTTACAATAATTACCCTAATTAAGGCAAATCAAGCATGAATAAACATATCACCTGAGAAAAAGAGGGGAGAGGGATTAGGCTCAACTTTGGGAACAAAACAACTCCTTAATTTGAAGTAAAAATGAAATTGGAAGGATTTTTGTGTTTGGGAGCTCTTGACATTTGAAGGAAATGGGGAAAGGGGAAGAATGTGGGCAGAAGGCTTTCTGCCCACTCACGTGCTGGAAACAGAAGGAAAAGTAAGTGGGGGCAGTTCTGGAATTTTTCCCCTTTGACTTTGACTTTTTTTTTTCTTTTTTTTTTTAATTCTCAAAATCTGAAATAATCATAAAATGACTCACATATGCCCCAAGTGGGCTAAAATAAAATTTAAAAGCTCAAAATATAAAAATTAGGCTTTTAAAACGTAATTGGGCTCGAGAACCAAAATCGGGCCCACGAAAGGTAAGTCGGCCCAAAGACCTACGACCACTCAAAACGGGCCTCCAAAAACTTATATGCGGGTCAAAAGAATGAAATGGGGTATATCCTCTGGACTCAAGCCTCGAACAACGCACCAATCGACTAATTAATCTAATGCACGTTAAAACTCCGAAACGACACGCCGTGCAAATTATCGACACACCACCAACGACATGACGTTCTAGACATCCTAAACTTGACACTTAGGCTCTATGACTATGTCCAGGTCACTTAGTCAAAAGGTCAACTCTGACAATCGCTTGGTCAACTCACTCAATCCGACCAATCCGAAAAATTTGACTAAATACGGGTGCTGACTAGACTCTAAAAAAGACGGGGTCTCATATCCTCCCCTCTTTATAAGAATTTCGTCCCCGAAATTCACTTACCAGATTCCTCAAACACATGCGGATACTGTTGTCTGATCAACTGCTCTGGTTCCCAAGTCCGTTCCTCCATACGGTCACTACGCCACAACATAGTCACATGGAAGACGTTCAATCCGACCATAGGCACATTACGGCTGTGCAACTGTCTCACCGTTCTATCCACTATGGCCACTAGCTGAGTCGAATAAGATAAATCGTTGGAAATCTCGATCGGTGGTGTCTCCAAGATAGGAGATGGATCCGGCACGTACTTCCTCAACATAGTCACATGGAAGACGTTATGGATCCTCTCTAACTCTAGTGGTAACTCCAATCTGTATGCCACTGGGACAACTCTGTCAACAATACGATAAGGACCAATATACCTCGGAGCTAGCTTGCCTCGCTGCTGAAATCTGATCACTCCCTTCCAATGCGAGACTTTCAACCACTGCAAACTCCAAGTCTCGTCTACGGTGATCTGCATAACTCTTTTGTCTGCTCTGAGCTACTCTCAACCGCTCTCTAATCAGAGCAACCTGCTGAGTAGCCTTGTCCACTAACTCTGGACTGTCAAGTCACCTCTCACCAACCTCATCCCAACACAATGAAGTATGACACCTGCGCCCATACAGTGCCTCATACGGTGCCATACCAATACTCCTCTGAAAGCTGTTGTTGTAGGCAAACTCCACTAAGGGTAAGCATCGATCCCAAGTGGTTTGTCTGTCCAACACACAAGCTCTAAGTATATCCTCTAGGATCTGTATAGTCCGGTCCGACTGACCATCTGTCTTTGGATGGAAGGTTGTACTGAACCTTAGCTCTGTACCCAATGCTCTATGAAACTTCTCATAAAATCGAGAAGTGAACCTCGGATTCCTATCTGACACTATAGTCACTGGCACACCATGCAATCTGACAATCTCATCCATGTACCTCGACGCTAGCCTCTCTGGTGTGTCTGTCACTCTGATGGGGAGGAAATGCGCAGACTTGGTGAGTCTGTCCACTATCACCCATATGGCATCGTATATCCGTTGCACACGTGGCAAACCTACCACAAAAGTCCATGGTGACATGCTCCCACTTCCACTCTAGAATGGGAAGCGGTTGTAATATGCCTGCTGGTCTCTGATGCTCGACCTTCACCTACTGACAAACCAAGCATCGAGCAACAAACTCTGCTATGTGCCTCTTCACGCCTGACCACCAATAAGACTGTCTCTAATCTCTATACATTTTGGTGTTACCCGGATGTACAGAGAATGCTGAACTATGAACCTCTGTCAGAATCCTCTATCTCAACTCCTCGTCATGTGGTACACACATACGACCTCAGAAAGTCAGAATACCGTCATCTCTTACTCTGTACTCACTGACAGAACTCTCTGCACTGTCACGGCTGTCCAAACTCTGTCTCACTCTGACCAAAGCTGGATCCTCAAACTGAATGGCTCGAATCTCATCAATCAATGTCGGTCTCACCACCATTTGTGCAACTAGTGCTCCGGTCTCGTCACTATCCAGCTGAACTCCAGACTCCCTCAAACACATCAACAAAGGCATATACTCGGCTCTCACATAAGCCAAAGAAGAGGAGGTCTTCCTACTCAAAGCATCTGCAACTACGTTGGCTTTGCTCGGATGGTAGTCAATGATCAAGTCATAATCCTTGATCAACTCAAGCCAAAGTTTCTGTCTCAAGTTCAACTCCTTCTGGGTGAGAAGGTACTTGAGACTCTTGTGATCTGTGTAAACATGGCACGTCTCGCCATACAAGTAATGATGTCAAATCTTCAAAGCGAAGACCACCGCTGCAAGCTCAAGGTCATGGGTCGGATAATTGCCCTCATGCGGCCTCAATTGTCTAGAAGCATAGGCAACTACCTTCCCATCCTGCATCAACACACATCCCAATCCAAGTCTCGAGGCATCACTGAAAACAACATAGCCTCTGCCACTGACTGGTAAAGTCAACACTGGAGCTGAAACCAATCTGGTCTTCAACTCGCTGAAACTCTGCTCACACTTCTCGGTCCACACAAACGGAACACCCTTGCGAGTCAAACGGGTCAAAGGTGCTGCAAAAACCGAGAAGCCCTCTACATACCGTCTGTAGTAGCCTGCCAAGCCCAAAAAGCTACGCACCTCTGTCACACTGTGAGGCGGTTCCCACGAAACAATAGCCTCTATCTTCTTAGGGTCTACCAATACTCCACTAGCTGACACAACATGCCCCAAGAAGCCTACCTCACTCATCCAAAACTCACACTTAGAGAACTTGGCATAAAGCTATCCTGCTCTAAGTGTGTCTAAAACTGTCCCAAGTGCACCTCATGCTCCTCCTGAGTCTTCGAATACACCAATATGTCATCAATGAAGACGATGACAAATCGATCTAAAAACTCTCGGAACACCCTGTTCATAAGGTCCATGAACACTGTCGGGAGCGTTCGTCAACCAGAACGGCATAACAACAAACTCATAGTGTCCATACCTCGATCTGAATGCTGTCTTCGGGATGTCGGATTCCGGAACTCTCAACTGATGGTATCCCAATCTCAAGTCTATCTTCGAAAACACCGAGGCACCCTACAACTGATCAAACAAGTCATCCATCCTCGGCAACGGATACCGGTTCTTCACCGTGGCCCGGTTCAGCTGCCTGTAGTCAATGCAAAGCCGAAGGGTACCGTCCTTCTTTTTAACAAAAAGGACAGGCGCACCCCACGGAGAAACACTCGGTCGGATGAAGCCTCGATCCACAAGATCCTCCAATTGAGTCTTCAGCTCCCTCAACTCAGCTGGTGCCATCCGATATGGCGGAATAGAAATCGGTGCAGTCCCTGGCAACAACTCAATCTCGAACTCAATCTCTCAGACTGGAGGTAACCTTGTCACATCCTCGAGAAACACATCTGTATACTCTCTGACAACTGGTACACTGCTCAACTCCGGAGGCTCAACTAATACATCCCTGACATGAGCAAGAAAGGCTATGCAACCCTTGTGAATCAGTTGTCTGGCACTCATCCAAAAGATCACATAAGTCGGTAGTACCCGTCTGTCTCCCTCAAAACAATACTCTGTCCCGTCTGGAAGACTAAACCATACCCTCTTCGTGAAACACTCCATGCGGGCTCTGTATCTACATAAGCAATCCATACTAACTATCACATCAAAATCTCTGATATCCAACGGTATCAAATCCGCCTCAATCTGTACTGTGCCCATTGTCATCACACAACCCAATAAAACACTATTGCAAGTAATCTGCTCACCAAGAGGGGTTAACACAACTATAGGTGGCTCTAAGGGTGATAACACTATATCTGCACACCTAGCCACTCTAGGACCAACAAAAGACCTATTCGCCCCGGGGTCTAACAGGACTCTAACATGCCTCAGCATTTGCTAGTGTGAATAGGCGCGTCTGTTGCCTCTGTTGCTGCTGCTGCTGCTGGGTCTGACCTATAGTCTGGCTGCCAGATGGTTGACCTGTCTGTGATTTAGTATGAGGCCTCGAAGATGCCTGTGAACCCATATGGCTCACACCTGACCTCGGTGCTGCTGGTAATGCTGGAAGTCTAAGCTGAGAAGCTGTGACTCTAGATGCATTGCCCCCTGGACAATCTCTGGCTAAGTGCCCAAACTTATCACATGCATAAAACCTAGGCGGCTGTGGGCATGGAGGAGGATGATTCTGTCTGCAGTTCCCGCATCTGGATGTCCTGCTAGCCTGCTGATGCCAGGAGCAGACTATGTCGACTGTGTATGGACCACAAAAGAAGATGCGCCCTGTGAACGAGTCTGTACTGCAGAGTATGGGGTGGATATCTACTCCTCTGTCGACGGTCAAATCCACCACTACGCCTCAAGGGACCCTTACTAGGCACCATGTCCCTATACCTCCGAGGCTGCCCACTCTACCCCTGAACTATCTCCTCCGCTTTGACAACATCCACAACAAGCTCCTCAAAGTCACTACTGGTCTTCGCACCCAGAACCGTGCAAATATCTCAGTTGAGGCCCTTCTCAAACCGACTAGCCACTACTGAACCAGCTCGGTCTATCTCTGGTACAAAGTGGGCTAATGCCCTCAGCTCAGTCTCATACTCTGAAACTGACCTGTTGCCCTGGCGAAGCAAATAAAACTCGGACATCTTTTTATCCTGGAAGTGCTGTGGGAAGTACCTCCTATCAAATTCTCTCTCAAATTCTTCCCAGGTGGGCTGACCCCCATACCTATCTCTGACCATACTCCACCAAGTGGCTGCGTCTCTCTCTAGCAGCCTAGTAGTTAATGTGACCTTGTCTTCAGCAACTATCCTCAAGTCCTGAGCTGCCAAGACAATCTTGTCTTTCCATACCTTAGCCACCATAGCGTCACTGGTGCCATAAAAACTCTCGCAGCCCAAGTGTCTCGCCTCCTTCAACAGCTTGGAAACTTGGACAGGTAATCTGGCACTCTGTGTCTCCACCTGCTGAACCCTAGGCTGAGGTTGTACCTCAGGCTCTGCCATAACCTCTGGTGGTACTGGTGCGTGAGCCTGTACCTGTGGCTGCTGAGCCACTCCACCCTGTACTAGTTGTTGTAGGGTGGTCTGAATAGCTACCAGCATCTGAATCAGAACAGGGTCTTGTGTTGCCTGGCCTGCTTGTGCCCCCAGTGGAACCTGTGGCTCCTGTACCTCAGTTGCTGGACCTGCTGGCCCACAAGCATCGGACCTCTCGTCTACGTCAAATGACTGTGTATGGCCCCCTCGGCCTCTAGCTGCTCTACGAGGTCTACCACGAGGCATCTCTACCAACTGGACATATATTCACATAATGAGCCCTAAGGACAAAATAAGACTACTAGACAAAACTCTATGTTGGACTACGAATGTGCAGTGTGAGTGTGATGCATCTTCAAAATATGCTATTTTAAACCATTTTTGAAAACATTGCACACATAAATAACCATGCTCCGCTACCAACCTTGTTAGGACCCGAACCTGGTAATTGGGCTCCTCACCGCCGTGCAGTCCCAATTGGCCCAACTCGTGGCCTAATCAAAACTACACAAGGCTTACCCTCAAAACCAATTCAGAAATTATACAAAAACACAAGAAAATTTGAAAATTTTCACTTTTTTAAAAAAAAGAGCATGTATTTAAACAAGCATCTCAATACCACAAATACAATCACGGAGTGCAATCACAAACAGCGAAAGTCTTAAATCACATATACAACAGGCCACACGGCCCCAAACATGCTTTATCAGAATAAGTCCAACCAACTCAAAACCTAAGAACAGTAAAACATGCCCAAGGCATCATGCTCATCTCATATATCGCAAACTCAAAAGAATACATCAATATCCAATAGCATGCATCAACCCAAGCCCACTAAGGGGTCACAATGTAAATAAGCAAGCATGCAAACAGGATAAGCAAGCATAATCTAATCCAAAATACAAAATAAAGTGTCGAGTTTTCAAACGTGTCATATGCAGTAGTCCAGCCCTATGACAAACCAGAAACCTCGACCACAAAAAAAGACGGCTACACAGTTGCTCGACCTAGTCCTGAAAACAACAACAAGAGGGGAGTGAGATCTCGAGGACCTCAGTGAGAGTCACAGCGTCATAAACAATTCCGGTGGAATAGAGGCATATACGAAAACCATTGTAAATATTTTATAATAGAAACCACTTAAGTCACATTATACTAATCGTGTAATATATTTAAACATGATCGAATGCATATGCATGAGTTTGATAATATCAACATGTATCTCAGGCCTATGCCCAATTAATAAATAAATCCCAATTCACATTCTCATGGGCTACTATGTCCAAAAACTATCGGGGTGGACCTCTAAAACTGTTTCACTTCCCCAACCAAAGGGAAATCGGAAGCCCACTGGTGATTAATTAAATGCACCTTTCCAAAATAATAATAAATCCCCTACCACCAGTGTTGTCCTCGAAAAAAGTGGAGAAAATAATTATCGCATGATTCCCAACTCACACAAAAATCGAAAAGCCCGAAGGCACATATAGCCTATCCCATCACCTACTCCCACAAGGCATACATAACCCATCCATACTCCTAGGCAAGGGACTATCCTTCTATCTAAGGATACTCATCCACTTACCTTCGCATTGGCCAAGCGCAGTCCGTCAATTCCAAGTTATACCTAGCAATTATATGTATACGTATTCTTTGCAAACATGTAGAATAAATCTCAAATCATGTTATAATTTAAATAAAATATAGAACACTCAAAATCAACTCAAAGGCTCCCTAGGAGTCCCAACAACTCAAGAATTAAATGTATATGGATATTCTCAAACGTATTTTAAATCACATCGTAAACATACATATAGGTTCAAAACAAACATTTTATGCATCATAAATATGCCTCACACATAACGAACCTAGCATGCCAAATCACTCATCGATGCACGTATTGCCTTTATTCAAAAACAAGCATTTACCAATTTTAATTAATAAAGCAAAATATTTTCGTGCATGTAAATGAAACATAGTCTCCCACCTCTTGACGCGCTGACGATTCAACGGCTAAGCCTTTGCCTCTATCGGTCGCCGAAACACCACCTAAACAATCATGCACACAAAACCACACTAAGAACAAAGTCGAAAATAATAAACTCGAAAAATGACTAGAATTAAAAAGAACCTAAGAGACATTTTAAACACTTACTGTAATTCCTAAATTATTCAATTCAACCTCTAGAAACTCAAACCACTCAATTCCTTAAGAAAAACAACAATTCCTTCACATACTCAATCGATTCTAAACTCAAATCCTAATTCCACGCTCCGCCAACGCCAAAATTGGTTTCCTCAATCGACAAACCTTCTCTACAACACACAAACAACCTAACTCAAGCAATGGAATCAACCAATTTCATCCAATTTCACAAAATCACACAAATCCCGAAATTACCAAAATGCCATCGACACCCAAAATGATCAATTATGGATCAAATAATGTTTTCAAACAATCTAAAGTATTATACTATAAGAATGAACATCTAAGCATGCTAAAACAACCATAAATCAGACAAGAAAGAGAAGAAATCAAGCAAAAACCCCTAAAATCCGAATTTACAATAATTACCCTAATTAAGGCAAATCAAGCATGAATAAACATATCACCTGAGAAAAAGAGGGGAGAGTGATTAGGTTCAACTTTGGGAACAAAACCCACTCCTTAATTTGAAGTAAAAATGAAATTGAGAGGATTTTTAGGTTTGGGAGCTCTCGACATTTGAAAGAAATGGGGAAAGGGGAAGAATGTGGGCAGAAGGCTTTCTGCCCACTCACATGCTGGAAATAGAAGGAAAAGTAAGTGGGGGCAGTTCTAGAATTTTTCCCCTTTGACTTTGACTTTGACTTTTTTTTTCTTTTTTTTTTTTAGTTCTTAAAATCTGAAATAATCATAAAATGACTCACATATGCCCCAAGTGGGCTAAAATAAAATTTAAAAGCTCAAAATGTAAAAATTAGGCTTTTAAAACGTAATTGGGCTCGAGAACCAAAATCGGGCCCACGAAAGGTAAGTCGGCCCAAAAACTTACGACCACTCAAAACGGGCATCCAAAAACTTATATGTGGGTCAAAAGAATGAAATGGGGTATATCCTCTGGACTCAAGCCTCGAACAACGCACCAATCGACTAATTAATCTAATGCACATTAAAACTCCGAAACAACACGCCGTGCAAATTATCGACACACCACCAACGACATGACGTGCTAGACATTCTAAACTTGACACTTAAGCTGTATGACTATGTCCAGGTCACTCGGTCAAAAGGTCAACTCTGACAATCGCTTGGTCAACTCACTCAATCCGACCAATCCAAAAAATTTGACTGAATACAGGTGCTGACTAGACTCTCAAAAGGACCGGGTCTCACACTATCCCTTTGATTGATTCTTGAATTGCGTGATAGTCATAGTTGTGTAGGGTTGATCTGATGTTGTTTGAGAGATGTTTGTTTTAGATTTTTGTAGGCCTTATGATGTTGTTTGAGAGATGTTTGTTTTAAATTTCTGTAGATCTTATGATGTTGTGACTTTATTGAGATTCTTGTATTCTCATCCAGTTATTTTCACCATTTTTCAGGCCTTGGTACATTCTCTGTTCGTGGTACCAGTGTGTGAGATCAAGGCTGCATGGCGGGGCGATATCACATCACATTTCCATAGTTGTTCCTTGATTGATTGTGCATATAACATGAACCTTGATTTTGATTATTTTCTGGTTATCTAAATCCCTCCTTTGATGGTTTGTTTCTGGATTATTTTAGGAGGTTTATATGTTGAATTTTTAGATCTTTACGGGACTTGTGTGTTATGGTTCCAATGACTGAATCTAAAGACTTTCGCTGATATTTTATTCACTCCGTATGATTCCAGAATGCTTGTCCAATATCATGCTCCAATTGTTAAGAATATATAGAATATATTAAAAATCAAAAATTAGATAAGTAAGCCTTATGGGATTCAGATAAGTCTTAGTTTTTAGGCTTGTTTGGGTTTCATGACGGTATGGGCACTAATCGGAGTAATTTATAATAGGTTCGAATTTGGGGTCGTTATACATTCGCTGGTGGTTAAGGGAGATATTCATTTGGTATTGGTGGTGGTTATGGTCCTGATACCACTATTTGTGGTGGTTGTGCCTTCTGATTGGACAATGACAAGTTTGGATATTGCTTCTAAATATCATTCTAATAGAATCCATAGCTTTCATTCTTCTTTTTTGGATTGTATCCACCGAAAATGTTGGCTTCCTCTCCACTATCATCTTGAAATGTTTGGCAAGCATCCGGTCATTATCTTGGGCACAAAATTGTCATAATTTGACTAATGGGATGTCGACTGCTAGTTTTTGAATTAAAGAGGACATATGTGCCATTTATTTTTTTTATTTCAGTCATGGCTTTCATCATTGGTTGAGATGGTTCTTCTTTGTCATTACTAAATTGTAGGGTGTCTGCAACTATTTCAGCGATAATGTCTCGAGCTTCTTGGTAGTTGAGATTCATGATTGATCTCCCACTTGTCAAATTTAACATGATCTTGGCCGCTTTAGTTAATCCTTCACATAAGTATTGGATAAGTTGTTTATTCGAGAATCTAAGTATAGGACACATTGCACACATGTATTTATATCATTCCCAGTACACGTGGAAAGATTCATCTTTGTATTGTCTTGCTGCTGAGATATTCTAATAAAAACCTAAGACACGGGAAACCAGAAAAAATTTGGTCAAGAATGCATCTACCATTTCCTCCTAAGAGGATGTTGATCATGGTAAACTTCTTAGCCATCGTTTAGCTCTACCCTTTAAGGAGAATTGAAAGGCACATAGCCTGATATCATCTTCCATCATTCCTCTTGGTTTAAAGCTTGTACATAGTACCTTAAAATCTTGAGTATAAGTATTAAGGTCTTCCTAGGTTAGCCATACAAAGTTGGCAGTCGTTGAATAAGAGCCAGTTTTAGTTTGAAATTGGTTTTGATATCCTATTGTTGAAGAACTAGTGGGTTATAGCTGCATTGAGGTGTTTGTTCCTTATTCATAGGTTTGAGAGCCTCATTATCTCCGTGTTACATATTATCGCTAAGGAAGTCTTCTTGAAATCTATTCTGCATGGGTGCCTAATTATTATCATTATTGTTGTTGTGCCCTCTCTTATTATTATGTGATCCGATGTTTGAAACAATTCGATTGTTTGTGTTTGTACCCATACCATTAACTTTGTTGGAAGCCTTTGATTTAAGTTTTTTGTGGTTTGTGAGGTGCATTTCATTGCTAAGAAACCTTGGTAAGGGTTCTAGAGGGTAGAGCGAGTTTGGGGAATGTTTCGGGTAATTTTTGGGGTACGGAACTCATCTAAGATGAGTACATGCCCGTGTACCCTCTCCGGAGCCCGTGTACTATTCAGAACAGAATAGTACACGGCCTATGTAGGGGAGTACACAACCATGTACTCAGGTCATGTACATATACACGGCCTACATAGGCGAGTACACGACCGTGTACCCAAGTTGGGTACTTGTACACGGTCTGTTCCAAAAAGTACATGGCTGTGTACTCCATTTTTTCCCCCTCTTTCAGTTCTACATGCTCATGTACCTGTCCCAACAATACCTATACCTTTCCTACAACCTGCGTACCTCATTTTGAGACCCCCAAACCTACCCTAAACCCACCCAACACGAAATAAACATCGAATCACACCTTAATCAATCTCAAATGAGTGCCCTGTGATATTTCTTGCATTTTATGCATTATTGAGTCTTCAGTGTAAAAGCTATATACTCATGTTCTTAGGAATGAATTGGAATTGACGGTTGATGTTTGGCCAAGCAAGGTAAGTACATGTAATCCCAGAAGAGGAGAATATTGCTTACCTAATGTTGTTATATGCGTGGATTATATATGTATGGATTTGGTAAGTATATGGAATCCTAGCAGAGGGGAATATTGCTTACCTAATATTGTTGTATAGATGGATTATTTATATGTGGATTTGGTAAGTACATGGAATCCCAGCAGAGGGAAAAATTGCTTACCGAAGGTTGTTGTATGGATGGATTAGGTAAGTACATGGAATTCTAGTAGAGGATAATATTGCTTACCTAAGGTTGTTGTATGGATGAATTAGCTAAGTACATGGAATTCTAGTAGAGGAGAATATTGCTTACCTAATATTGTTGTATGGTGAAGTGTGATTGAGTGCGACAGTGTCATTTCTCTACTTGGTTTCAGATAATGTTGGCAGTAGGAGACTTATATGTATTTTGTAAAAGAAAAATTAACTTCCAGTGAGTTTTCAGTTTCCCTTTGGTGGGGGTCACTTAAAAATGCTTTATGATCCACCCCGATAGTTTTTTGGGGTATAGTAGCCTGTGTGACGATATTGTGTGTTGTGAGTTTATGAAACCTAATGGGCTGGCCTTTATTCCATTATGTTTACAATTCATGCATTATATTTAATAGCTTATAAAATGCATTGATGTGCACGTTTAGTATGCATGGATGGTAACGGTGATTTAAAATAACTATTTAGAATTGATTTTTCTTATGCTTATATTCCACCGGATATGCTTATGATGCTGTAACTTCCACTAAGGTCTTTGATCTAACCCTTTGTTATTGATATTTTCAGAACTAGTATGTTAGCCATAGCTGATTGTCTTTGAGGTCAAGTTTTCCTAGTGTTGATCTTAGGGCTGGACTATTGCATTTGCACATCTTGGAAGCTCTTTATGTTTTGTGTTTTGAGATTTTCATACTCTATCGATGTAAATGCTTATTTTAGACTAAGTTTATTGTTTGGACCCGATGAGGATTTGTCTTTCTGGATTTGATATTTACTCACATGTATGACATAGATTTCTGTTATGTTATGAGATGTGTGTCTTGAGCACTTTTTTTGTGGATCCATATGGGCTTGTATGTATGGTCTCGGTGTGTGGCATGTTTGGGGCTATGTGACCTGTTGTATTTGATTTAAAACTTTTTTTGTATGTTTGTGTGTACTCCGTTGATTTTTTTGTACTGGGTATCTTTTTTTGTGACATGCCAAGCTCCTTTTACAAGGAAAAAATCAAATTTGTATATATTTTTGGGTTTTTGTTTCAAAGAGTTAATGTGAGCCTTGTGTAGTTCCGATGGATCCACGTGTTGGGTCAATCGGGACTACATGGTAGTGAGGGGTCCCATTTATAGGGAGTGGATCCTTACAGCCTAACTCTTCAAGAAGACAGTGTAGATCAAGTCAACGATTTCAGTGGTCATATTCCGTAGAAGAAGAATATTAACTATAGATTATATTACAATAATAGTTGGAAGAAGTATCCGAACTTCTTATAGTCCAACTAGGTGACACAACCACCTCAACCGATAGTATCATGGCCACAACCTCCAACAAGACAAAATGGATATCCTCCTAGACCACCAACAAATGAGGGAGAAACATCTCTTGAAGATATTGTAAAGTCCCTTATAATTTCTACACAATAGTTTAAACATAAGACCAATTAGAGTATTCAAAATCCAGAGAACTAGGTGAGTCAATTAGCATCTATCGTGAATCGGTTAGAACCAATGAGAAAAATTTCTTAACAACTAGAGATAAACCCTAAACAAAACATCAGTGCCATGATAAAGAACTGTACCTGGAAAGATAAAGTAGAGAAGGAACTAGAGGTAAAGATCGACAGTAACCATGACCATAGTAAATAAAGTGAAGTACAGGTCAAACCCAAAAAAAAAGTCATAAAATTACTTCAAATTGTTATTCCACCACCCTTTCCTTCTTTATTAGCCAAGGTAAAGAAGATTCAAGAGGAAAAAGAGATACTAGAAACCCTTTGCAAAATAGAACTGAATATCGCAGTCTTGGCTGCCATAAAACAGATACCTCAGTGTGCTAAGTTCCTCAAGGAGCTCTATGCGAATAATAGGAAGTAACAAGGACTGGAGAAAGTCTCTATGGGAGAGAACTTATTAGCAGTTCTACAAAAGAAAATACCACCTAAATATATGGACCTTGGAATGTTTGTCGTGTCTTGTATGATTGGCAGCATTAAAGTAAGTCATGACATGTGTAATCTTGGTGCCTATATCAATGTCATGTTCTACTTAATATACCAGTAGCTGAATGTCAGAGAATTGAAGAAAACTAGTGTGATCATCAAACTTGCAGATAGATCATTGGTGCATCAAACTAGTATTTTGGAAGATTTATTTGTTTAAGTAGAGGGCATAGTATTTCCAGCAGACTTATACGTGTTAAATATGGATAATGATAGATCTCAACTAATCCTGTTGGGATGACCTTCCCTGAAGACATCAAGAACCAAGACCAATGAACATGATGCTATATTAACTATGGAATCTATAAGACCTTGAATTTTGAGACCTAAAAGTCCAAAAGTCAATGCAGGTAAAAAGATCATTTTGTCCCTGAAGATTATTTTGGTAAGGAATGTCTAGTGATTGTTTCTGGTTTTAATTCTCTTTGATTTGGTTCTTTATTGTTGATAATTACCTTAGAAAATAAAATCCCTAAAATTAAGGGAAGATAATTACTGAATTTAATTCTAATAACTATCTTACTTTAATCTAACCCTTAAAGTAGAAGAATTAATCCATAACCACCCTAAATAAAGAGGAAGCCGGCCACACTTAAACCTTACACAGAAAATATACAAAATTCGTCCAACCAAAAACCTACACCTCCCTACTGCTGCTGAAATCTACTTCAAATTCAAAATAGCATAACTCTCTCATCGTTTGTCAGATTCTTACAAATAATTGCTTGTTGGAAAGATCTTTTCGTCCTCTATCCAACCATATTGGTGTTTTTTTTTCTGGAGATTATCTTTTCTTTTTCATAATTTATGTCATAATTCGGAGGGATTAGGTTTCAAAATTTTGTGATTTCGCCTTTAATTGATTTTTATTGTTGTTCCTCTTGTTCGTATGATTGTTTAGCATCCTTTCTTGATATAAAATCATGAATTCATCCTTTAAATCTTCCTATACATAAAATCGGCATGCCCTACCTTTGTCCTATTTGTTACCTATCTTGATCAATTGGTTAACCTATTGGATTCTGACCTTGTTTCTTTTGGTTGTACATGTTACAAACACCTAATCTTTCCTTGTTAACATGAAATCGTAACCCTATTACCTTGTATGCATCAAATTGTAATTTGTCTTGTGTCTTATTCATAGTGTTGAAATTTGCTGTGAGATCCCGAATTTTGATTCCTAGAAGTCCAAAAGCTAGTGCAGAAGAAAAAGACCATTTTTCGATGAAGAAAAGGATGTATGATGGCCGAAATTGGTAAGGAATGTCTAGTAATTATTTCTGGTATTAATTTCCTTTAATTTGGTTCTTTATTGGTTGATAATTATCCTAGAAAATAAAATCCCTAGAATTAAGGAAGGATAATTATAGAATTTAATTTTGCTAATTATCTTACTTTAATATTGCCTTTAAAGTAGGGAAATTAATCCCATAACCACCTTATCGAAAGGAGAAGCCAGACACACTTAAACCTTACATAGAAAATACACAAAATTTGTCAAACAAAAACCCTACACCTCCCTATTGATACTGAGATCTTCTTGAACTTCTAACAAGTATAACTCTCCCATCCTATGTTGGATTCTTGCAAATAATAGCTTGTTGGAAATATCTTTCTTTCCTCTTTCCAACCAATTTGGGTATTTTTCTGAAGGTTAGTTTTTCTTTATCAAAATTTAGGTCGTAATTCCGCGGGATTGTTGAAATCTACTTAAAATTCAAAATAACATAACTCTTTCATTGTTTGTCAGATTCTTGCAAATAATAGCTTGTTCGAAATATCTTTCCGCCCTCTTTCCAACCATCATGTTTTTTTTTTCTGGAGGTCATTTTTTCTTTGTCATAAGTTAGGTCGTAATTCAGCAGGATTTGGTTTCAAAATTGTGTGAATTTGTCTTCAATTGATTTCTATTGTTGTTCCTATTGTTTGTATGATTGTTTATCATCCATTCATGTTGTAAAATCATAAATTCATCCTTTGAATCTTCTCTATACATGAAATCATTATGCCTTACCATTACCCTATTGTTGTCTATCTTGATCAATTGATTAACCTATTGGATTCTGATCTTGTTTCTTTTGATTGTACAAGTTATAAACACCTAATCCTCCTTTGATAATATGAAATTGCAACCCTTACATCTAGTATGCATAAAATCACAATTTGGCTTGTGTCCTCTACTTAGCGCTGAAATATGTATAGTTAATTGGGATAATAAATCATGTTGAATCTTGTTAAGTTCTTGGCTATCACATCACACATCCAAGGGGGAGGCACCTGCGACATCTGATCACTGGTTTCTGATAGGTTTGGTGAGTGGAATTGGTAAGAAAATAGGGTATTTACCTAGTTATTGATTATGCATGCTTAGTTTGGTTTTGTCTTTACCTTGTAATGCTATAGGTGGTTCGGAACTATTAAATAAAGGCAATGGAATGTTCAAAGACAACAAAGGTGGCAATCCCCAGCTTGCACATGCTGGATGCCTAGTCCTGTTTGCTGGCTAGATGCTTAGTCCTTTGTGCTGGCAAGATGCCCTAATCCTATGTGAACTACAAATTGATTGTATGGTGTATACATGAACTACGGATTGAGATATGATTACTTAGGCTCTATCGAACTCTTGAGATAGGTTATCTGTGCCTAATTTGCAAGTGTTGTGTGTATTGAGCATGCTGATTGCGTTCTGACATGATTAAGGATGCCTTGTTATGGTGTTATGCTTTGTGCCTGCTTGTGTGTGCTTGTACATGTTTGTGTGTCAGGATCTTTTTCTGGTGGCCATTCGGGGTAAGCGCTGATGCTCCTTGGGAGAGGGGAGGCTCTTATTGGTATGGGAGTTGTATGGGTGGCAATTCCCAGCTTGCGCGTGTTGGATGCCTATTCCTGTGTGTTGGCTAGATGCCTAGTCCATTGTGCTGGCTAGAAGCCTTGTCCTGTGTGCTGGTAAGATGCCCTAATCCTGTATACTGGTTAGGATGCCTATTCCTGTGTGCTGGCTAGATGCCTTGTCCTGTGTTCTGGCAAGATGAATAGGCTTGTTGATTAGCTTGTGTGCTAACCTTTTACCCTTGTGAAGCAAAGCCTTGGACAACACAGGTGGAAGGGGATGACCTTTCTTTTTCCTACTGCCGAGAGTAACCAAATGTGTTTTCCTGCCTGTGTACTTCTGATTTTCAAAAGTGTTTGTAGTCAACCCTCAGCCTTATTTTTGACCCTAATCCTTTTGGTTGATTCTTGAATTGCGTGATACCTTTAGATAAGTAGAGATGATCTAATGTTATTTGGGAGATGTTTGTTTAAGATTTGTATAGATCTTATGACGCTGTGACCCTACTGAGATTCTTGTAATCTCATCCTGTTGTTTTCACTATTTTTCAAGCTTAGGTATATTCGATGTTCATGGTACCAATGTGAGAATCAAGACTGGATGGTGGGGGGATATCACATCACTTTTTCATGCTTGTCTCCTTAGTTGCTTGCACATATAACATGAACATTGATTGGACTATTTTTTGGTTTCTCAAGATTCGTCCTTTGTTTGTTATTTCCGAATTATGTTAGAGGTTCACTTGCTGGTTATTTGGATCCCTATAGGACTTATGTGTTATGGATTCATTGATTAAATTTAAAGAATTCTGCTGATATTTTATTCACTCCTTATGATACCAGAATATTTGTCCAATATCATGCTCCAAACTTTAAAATCTTAAAGGAATTAATATGCTAAAATCAAAACTAAATGGATAAGCCTTATAGGATTCAGATAGGTCCTGGTTTGGGCTTGTTTGGCTTTCATGGCGGTAAGGGTCATAATAAGAGCAATTAATAATAGGTTAGGATTTGGGGTTCTTATATTTGCATAATTAATTGGGATGGTGATTTTGGTTGAATCTTGTTATGTTCTTGGCTATCACATCATACATCTAAAGGGGAGGCACCTGCGGCATCTGATCATTGGTTTCTGATAGGTTTGTTGAGTGGAATTGGTAAGGAAATAGGGTATTCAATTGTATATTGAGTATGCATACTTAGTTTGGTTTAGCTTTTGCCTTATAATATTATAGGTGGTTCGGATCCCTTGAAGAAAGGGAAAGGAATAGCTTCTTGTTCAGAGACAAGAGAGGTAGGATCTATATCTCAACGGTTTCTTCAGAGATCCTTGTTGTTTGCTTGTGAATTTCGGTACCTACATGTATGATAAGTGTATGCGCATATGTTGTAGTGAGTATGCTTGAATTGCGGATCAAGATGTGATCCTCTAGGATATACTGAACCCTTGAGTTAGGTTATAAGTGCCTAATTTTCATGTGTTGTGTGCATTGAACATATTGATTGTGTTCTGACATGATTGAGAATACCCTGCTTTGGTATTGTGCTATGTGCTTGCCTGTGTGTGCTTGTACATGTTTGTGAGTCAGGATCCTTTTTTGGTGGCCATTCGGGGTAAGCACTGATGCTCCTGGGGAGAGGAGAGGTTCTTACTAGTATGGGAGTCGTATGGGTGACAATCCCCAGTATGTGCATGCTGGATGCCTGGTCCTTATGTGGCTAGACGCCTTGTCCTTGTGTGGCTAGATGCCTTGTCCTTATGTGGCAAGATGTCCTTATCCTTGAGTGGTTTGGATGTCCTTATCCTTGAGTGGTTTGGATACCCTTATCCTTGTCTGGTTTGGATGCCCTTGTCCTTGTTTGGCTTGGATGCCCTTGTCCTTGTTTGGCTTGGATGCCTTGTCCTTGTGTGGCAAGATGAATAGGCTAGCTGATTAGTTTGTGTGCTAACCCTTTTATCCTTTGTGCAGTGAAGCCTTGGACAACACAGGTGGAAGGAGATGGCCATTTATGTTGACAATATTGGTTGATGATTTACCTGCCTATGTACTTCTGACTTTCGGAAGTGTTTACAGTCCACCCTTAACCTTAGTTTTGGCCCTAACCTTGGATTGATTCTTGAATTACGTGATATCCTTAAATGTGTAGGGATGACCTGATGTTGTTTGAGAGACGTTTGTTTAAAATTTTTGTAGATCTTATGATTTTGTAACCCTATTGAGATTCTTGTAATCTCATCTTGTTGTTTTCACCAATTTTTCAGGCTATAGGTACATTTTCTGTTCATGGTACCAGTGTGTGAGAATCAAGGCTGTATGGAGGGCGATATCGCACAATATTTGCATATTTTTGTCTCCTTGGTTGCTTGCGCATACAATATGAACTTTGATTGGACTATTTTTTCTGGTTTCTCAAGTTTCCTCCTTTACTAGTTGTTTCCCAACTATGTTGGGGGTTATTTGTTGGATATTTAGATCTCTATGGGACTTGTGTTTTATGGATTCATTGATTAAATTTAAATACTTCTGCTGATGTTTTATTCACTCCGTATGGTACCAGAATATTTGACCAATATCATACTCCAAACTTTAAAATCTTAAAAGAATTAACATGCTAAAATTGAAACTCGATACATAAGCCTTGTGGGATTCAGATAGGTTCTGGTTCGGGATTGTTTGGATTTCACGGTGGTAAGGGTCCCATTAGGAGCAAATTTTGGAATATGGGATTTGGGTCCTTACAGAATCTGATTGAAATAAAGTCAAATTCAATATATACAATGCAATGAAGTATCCCGACTTTGATAGGTCTATATATGTGGTGGATACAATTGATTCTTATGCCTAGACATCCTTAATCACACGAAGCAAGATGAGCCAACTCACCTTAGAAAGAAATTTCCATATATCCGAGTTCACAACTGAAAAATTGGAGATAGTTGATTGACTCCAAGATATTTTACAAGAATTAGAGGATTCTTAAAAGGATATAATGTAGGTTGACTTTATGGACTTGCTATTCAACCATGAAAGATTGTCACCAAACATCAAGAAACCTCCGAAGATCAAGCTGAAGACATTACCAGAGCATCTAAAATATGCATCCCTTTTGGGAAAATAGAAGTCTACCCGTGATCATATCAAGCAAACTGAAAGAAGAAGAAACAAAACAACTAATCAAATTTCATTTCAATCACAAGTAAGCCATAGGATGGACAGTTACATATATTAAGGGTCTGAGACCCTCAACATATATACACCGCATCCTAATAGAGGAGGGTACCAAACTCGCTAAAGATACCGAGAGAAGATTAAACCCACCAATAATAGAGGACGTGAAGAAAGAAATTCTAAAACTTCTTCATGCTAGAATGATATACCCAATCTCTGATAGTAAATAGTTAAGTCTAGTGTAGGTTGTGCCTAAAAAGACTGAAGTGATGATAGTTGAGAATGTTGGAGGTGAACTTGTTCCCACAAGAATCCAAAATGGTTGGAGAGTATGTATTGACTATAGGAAACTAAATAATACAATCTAGAAAGATCATTTTCCCCTTTCATTCATTGATCAAATACTCGAAAGGCTAGCTAGAAAAATCATACTATTATTGTTTGGACGGGTACTCTGGTTTTCACTAAATACTTGTGGCCTTGGACGACCAAGAGAAGACTACCTTCATGTGCTCTTTTGGTACGTTTGCAAATCGACATGTGCTCTTTGGTCTATGTAATGCCCCCGCCACCTTCCAAATATGTATGGTTAGTATATTTTATGATTATGTGAAAGATATCATCAAAGTATTCGTGGATGATTTTACTGTCTGCGAGAATTCTTTTAAAATTTGTTTGAATAACCTTACCAAAGCTTTAAAATCATGTATTGAAAAGAGCCTTGTCCTAAACTATGAAAAATATCACTTTATGGTGTACAAAGTGCTTATTCTAGGACATATCGCCTCAGAAAAAGGAATAGAAGTAGACAAAGCAAAGATTGATGTGATCAATGATCAAGTAATAACCATACCCCATGGGCACGAAAGAGATAAGCGCTTCATAGGGCATGTTAGATTTTATCAACAATTTATCAAAGATTTCTTGAAAATAACTCAGCCGATGTGCAAATTATTCCAATAAGATGGCTCATGCGAATTCGATGATGCTTGCAAGGCAACTTTCAATAAAATCAAAATTGTACTTATCATTGCCTCAATCTTACAAGCATTGGATTGGTCACAGCAATTTGAAATCATATACGATGCTAATAACTATGCAGTAGGAGCAGTCCTAAGATAGAGAAATAAAAGAAATAATGTCATATATTATGTTTCAAAGATATTGGATTCCACACAAGCAAACTATTTCACCACCAAAAGAGACTTTTGGCCCTAGCATCATCCCTGGGAAAATTCCATGCCTATATTATAGGTACTAACCGATTTATTCTGATCATGCTTCACTATGATACCTCATGGCTAAGAAAGACACCAAGCCATGGCTCATCATATAGATACAGCTCTTAAGAGTTTGACTTAGAGATTAAAGACAGAAAGGGAGCTGAAAATTATGTAATTGATCATCTCAGTTGCATCGTTACTAACGATAACACTATAGTGATAAATAATATATTTCTTGACGAACAACTCAAGGCCATAAAATGTGTCCCTTGATATATAGATATTGTAAATTATCTCATCACAGAACCAAAATCATTCGATAAGAATGAGCAAGAAAAGATAAAGAGGGAATCCAATCACTACGAATATGATGAACTATACTTATAGAGGTTCTGTTGACACCAATCAATCTAAAGGTGCATAGATAATAAAGAAATACCTTTTATATTACAATTTTGTCATACAGAAGTCTGCGGTGGACACTTTGGACTATGGAAGACAGTTAGGAAGATTCTTGAAAGCAAATTATTATGGCTTACAATTTTTCGAGACATATACATGACTTGTAAGGCATGTCTAAATTTCCAAAAAACAGGGTACAGTACTATGACCAGATACCTAAAATGTCTATACTAGCATGTGAAATGTTTGAATGTTTGACGTATGGGGCATTGACTTCATGGGACCATTTCCATCCTCCTTTGGGAAAATTTATATGCTACTAACTATAGATCATGCCCCAATGTAGGTAGAAGCCAAAGCAATAAAAAAAGATGATGTCCCACACAGTAATGGACTTCATTCAATCTATATATTAAATTGTTATGGCATGCCTAGGATGATCATAATATCTTTGAAGCCTGGATAACAAAGTATGGAGCCAATCAAAGGATCTCAACAGCCTATTTTCCACAAACTAATGGCCAAACTGAAATTTCAAACAGGAAATTAAAAACTTTGTAGAAAAAACAGTCAATCCAAACCCAAAAAACTGGAGCACCAAGCTAGAACATAAAGCATATTGTTCTATTAAAGCATGTAATTTGCAGATGAAGGAAGCAAGGGAACACTAGAAACTAAAGCTTCAGGACTCAGAAGAACTATGATTGAACTCCTATGATAATTCCAAGATCCACAAGGAAAGGACTAAAGCTTATCATGGCCAGCAGATTCAACAGAAGACATTCCATGAAGGGAAAAAGGTATCATTATAACATTCAAAACTTGAATTATTTTTAGGCAAATTGAAGTCACGATGGATAGGTTCTTTCATAATACATTATATATTCCTACACGGTGTTGTCAAAATTATGAGCAAGTCTACCGGTAAATATTTTAAAATCAATGAACACAAACTTAAACCCTTGTATGAGCAAGTAGAAATAGTGGATTTTAGCTACCAGCTTATAATTGATAGTTATTTAGGTCGAACCAACGACATTATACAAAGACATTATTGGGAGGCAACCCAAATTCTTAATATTTATTTTTATACTAAGTATGAGAATGTGTCATGCTATAAAAGGGCATGAAAGCAACCAAACCAACACTTCTCTCACTATCAAACTTTTGCACAAATAACATTCATAGTTACTCTCTCTCACCCTTATTTTTTCTCAAAATCATTCAAAGAACCACTCAACATATATCAAATGGCCTTTTTTAAAAAAATCATTCAATATTTCGACTCCTTTGATAATGAGCAACCACTCATAAGAAAATTACAAATGATAACCCAAATCACAGCCAATACCAGCAAAGAAATTACAAAGTCTAGGTTTTTGGAAGTGACCCAACAGGCACATTTCGAATTAGAAATCAACAAAGAAAGGGCTAAGGTTGAAAATAATCTTTGTGGATTTGAATCAGAACTAGAAAAGAAGGAAATAATTGACAACAAACAGGCCGCAACAGGAGGAAAAATTTTGCAGATAACACTAAAAGGTTCTAGCAAATAGACGATAATATCGTGAAGGAAGACATGCAAAGCAAGCCCCTATATCATCACCAGCACTACATTATAACAAATGAGCCAACTACGATGCTACAGAAACCTTCATAGAGTTAATCAGCACCGCTGACAAAGAAGACAAAGGGATAAAACAGCAAGCCGTTGACATTGAACAAAAGCTTTTGAGTTTAACCATTCCCATTGTAGTTGTGCGCATTATAGCCATGCCCCAACTAGCCGAACCATAACTCTCTGCAAATCTTATAGTCAACAACTCCCGAAACCAACTCTTATCATCGACATACCAATAGGAACAACTCTCATCGGTACCCACAAAGAAAAGAACGAGAGGATCAACTTCAAACGCGAAGACTGTGCCCACTCCACAATCCAAGAAAATGAGGACAACAGCTAAACATAGAGAAATGTGAAAGCAAATCACATATATTTTCCACTAGAGCTATAACACAACTACATGGACATCAGCCATAGGGTGATTTACCACTGCAAGAGCTTGTGTCCTTAGACCATGACTACTTTAAAAATCAAAGGGAAAATTTCAGGACTCGTTAGTATAATAGGATGGGGTAAGTACTTTAGTAGTACTTGCCCCATGTATGAAGAACTCATTCGTGACTTCTACACAACCTTTACATACAATAAGGTACTTCCCATAGAGACTGACTAGGAGGGCATGATATGCTTCAGACTCATAGATATATACTATAAGATGTTCGTGGATGGAAAAAATGAGCTACTATGATTGAATAGAAGCAAGAAGATGATCATGGAGTACATCCGATTTTGAACCAAATAGCCTGCATGAGATATGGTCGACTTGTTTGACCAAATACAATCTAGGTAGCTCTAAAAACAACTATGTGAGACCCTGAATTTTGAGTCCTAGAAGTCCAGAAGCCAGTGTAGGTGAAAAAGACCATTTTTTCCCTGAAGAAAAGGATGTGTGATGGCCGAAATTGGTAAGGTATGTCTAGTGATTATTTCTGGTATTAATTCCCTTTAAATTGATTCTTTATTGGTTGATAATTACTTTAGAAAATAAAAACCCTAAGTTTAAGGGGGGATAATTACAGAATTTAATTCTGATAATTATCTTACTTTAATTAAGACTTGAAGATAGGCATTTTAGTCTCATAACCATCTTATATAGATAGGAAATCAGCCACACAAAATTGTTATACAGAAAACACACAAAATTCGTAGGACCTAAAAACAATACACCTCCCAATTTCTGCCAAACTCTTCTTCAACTTCAAACAAGCATAACTCTATCATCGTGTGTCGGATTCCTACAAATAATAGCTTGTTGGAAAGATATTTTCATCCTATTTCCAACCATTTTTGGTTTTTTATTTGAAGGTTAGTATTTATTTCTCTAAAGTTAAATCGAAATTCGGTGGAACTGCGAAAATCATCTTGAAATTCAAACAAGCATAACTCTCTCATCGTTTGTCGGATTCCTACAAATAATAGCTTGTTGGAAAGCTATCTTCATCCTCTTTCTAACCATTTATGGTTTTTTGTTGAAAGTTTTGTATTTATTTCTCTAAAGTTAAATCGAAATTCAGCGAAATTAGGTTTTCAGATTTTTATAATTCTTCCTTTGATTGATCTCTGATGTTGTTACCTTTATTCGTATGATTGTTTAATATCTATTTATAGTGAACAATCAT
Source organism: Passiflora organensis (assembly GCA_019739055.1). Taxonomy (NCBI): domain Eukaryota; kingdom Viridiplantae; phylum Streptophyta; class Magnoliopsida; order Malpighiales; family Passifloraceae; genus Passiflora; species Passiflora organensis. The sequence goes on from JAEPBF010000014.1 coordinate 93,593, forward strand.
GAATTCATCCTTTGAATATTTTCTATACATGAAATCAGTATGCCCTACCTTTGCCCTACTACCCTATTGTGCCTATCTTGATCAATTGTTTAACCTATTGGATTCTGATTTTGTTTCTTTTGATTATACATATTATAAACCCTTAATCCTTCCTTGTTAACATGAGATCTCAACTCCTACAACTTGTTAACATGAAATCATAACTTTCCCTATTGCCCTATTCTTAGTGCCGAAAATTGTATGATAATTAGGGATGGTAATTCAGGTTGATTCTTGTTAAGTTCTTGGCTATCACATCACACATCCAAGGGGAAGGTACCTGCGGCATCTGATCACTGGTTTCTGATAAGTTTGGTGAGTGGAATTGGTAAGAAAATAGGGTATTTAATTGGATATTGGATATACATACTTAGCTTGGTTTTGGCTTTGCATTGTGATGCTATAGGTTGTGTAGAACTATTGATTTGCATTGTGATGCTATAGGTTGTGAAGAACTATTGAATAAAGACAAGGGAATAACTTCTTGTTCAGAGACAAGAGAGGTAGGATCTAAGCCTCATCATTTTCTCCAGAGATCATTGTTATTTGCTTGCTAATTTTGGTGCCTTTACATATAATGTTGTATGCGCATATGTCGTAGTAGGAATGCTTGAATTATAGACCAAGATGCGATCCTCTAGGCTATACCAAATCCCTTAAGATAGGATATGAGTGCATAGTTTGCATGTGTGGTGTGTATTGAACATGTTGATTGTGTTTTGACATGATTAAGGATACCCTGTTGTGTTATTGTGTTTTGTACTTGCTTGTGTGTGCTAGTACGTGTTGTGTGTCCGGATCCTTTTCCGGTGGCCATTCAGGGTAAACGCTGATGCTCCTTGTGAAAGGGGAGGTTCTTACTGGTATGGGTGGCAATCCCCAGCATGAGCTCGCTAAATGTCTGGTCCTTGTGTGGCCAGAAGCCCTACCCTTGTGTAGCAGGAAGTCTTTATCCTTTTGTAGCAAAATGAATAGGCTTACTAAATAGCTTGTATGTTAACCATTTACCTTTTGTACAGTAAGCCTTGGACAACACAGGTGGAAGGGGATGGCCTTTCTTCTTCATTGTCAATAGCAATCTGATGAGTTCTACGTGCCTATGTACTTCTGAGTTTTCGGAAGTATTTATAGTCCCCCCTCAACCTTAGATTCAACCCTACCCTTTTTAATTGAATTCTTGGATTGCAAGATCCCCTTTCGTTGCTAGGAATGATTTTATGTTGTTTGGGAGATTTTTGTTTATGGTTTCTGTAGATCTTATGATGTTATGACCCTACTGAGATTCTTGTAATCTCATTTTGTTGAGATCAAGGCTGCACGGCGGGGCGATATTACATCACCTTTGCATTCCTATTTCTTTGGTTGCTTGCGCATACAATATGATCATAGATCGCACTACTTTTCTGGTTTTTCAAGATCCTTCTTTTGCTTGTTATGTTTTGGAACATGTTGGAGGATTTCTTGCTGGTTATTTGGATCCCTACAGGAAATATGTGTTTCGATTCCAATAATTAAATTTAAATACATCCGCTGATGTTTTATTCACTCTATATTATACTAGAATGATTGTCCAATATCATGCTCCATTTGTTATTAGAAATTTAATAGGCAAGCCTAGTGGGATTCAGATAGGTTCTAGGTGTCTTTGGGCTTGTTTGGATTTCACGTCGGTAATGGCCTTATTCGGAGAAAATTTTAATAAGTAGGAATTGGGGTCATCACAGGTTTGGTAGCGGAGCATGGTTTAGGGTATATGATTTATTGTATGCTAACTAGATTGTTGATTTTGGAAGGTACATGTGCGCACACCCACTTACTTAGAGGGTTAATACCCAAAATTAATCAAATGTTAAGAACCTGGTTAGAAATGTTTAGATGTCGTGTCTCATTGATTAACTTGTTGCGTGTCTCTGAGTATTTTTATGTCTTGTATGAATTGATGTGTTATTGAGTGTTTAGCTGGGTTTCTTATCATTGTCGAGAATGTCTATTTTTTGGTGCATGCTGCTGAGTATCCCTATGTGATTTCTTATCATTGCCATGTATGTCTTTATGTATTGTTGTCAAGTTTTCCGAGCATGTGATTGATTTGTATGCAAGTAAAGTATGTTTTTTGTGAACCTATGCTTTCCGAATGTGAATTTGTGTGAGACATGTTTGTTGCCGAATGCATGAGATGTGGTTTTGCTTGATTTTTGTGTATGGTTTGTATTATTGTTGAGTGCTTATGAGTGTGTTGAGGTAATTGCCGAGTGTGCATTGCATGTGTGCATATGCTTTCCAAAATTTCCATACTCATCTGCATGAGTACTTTGATTTCTAGCATCTGCATATCGTCCAGTGCATGCCTCTCCACCAGGCACCACTTCTTTTCCTAGTATCGTATTTAGTTATGTGTTAAGTAACAATCGTATGTTTGTATAGTATGGCAAGGTTGAACGCTACAAGGGATCGACGGGGTAGGTATGAGGTTCAGGCCAAACAGCAACCTATTGAGCAAGAGGAGCCGAATGCACAAACTGAGCAGGGAGGGCAAGCTGAACCGGAAAATCAACCTGAGGAACCAGCCGCACCATCCATCGATCATGTGATGGCACAAATCTTAAACATATTGCAAGGAATTGCTGCAAATCAACAACGCATGGAGGTGCAACTTCATAATGCTCCTGGACCCGCGCCTGTGGAAGAACATATTCCTCCACTTGAACCTGTACAGCCGGCACTTGACAAGGTAGCCATCGCCACTTTCCTATTGGAGGGAGAAGACCTCGCTTGGTGGACAGCTGTGAGCTTGCGATTTGGCGATCGTCTGCCTACATGGAAAAAATTTCGATATGAATTTGACGAAAGGGTTTATACGAGATTTCATAAAAACGAGCAGCGACAAGCTTTCTACAAGCTTGAACAGAGAACCCGTTCGGTGCTGGAATATGAAAAGACATTAAGGGAATCGTCCCGATTTGCACCTGAAGAGGATCGCTCACTGTACCAGTTTGCGAGGCGATTTCAGGATGGGCTATGTATCAAACTCAAAACCATCATTGGTACAACACCAGTACAGAATTTGCAAGAACTGATTGTTGCCGCGACTGAAGCCAAAAAGATCATGCAAAACAAAAGGCCATCCGCAGCCACTAGTGGTGGATCCTTCTGGTGAGATTCGAAATTTAATTGGCGTACTAGACCCTATCCTTTCAGGTCCTATCCTCAGAAAATTAATGGCAATGGAAGTAACAACAATAAGAACTTTTCTGGTTCAAATTCTATTGGAACTACGTGAAATACTCAGCAACGTCGATGTTACAACTGTAGAAAAATGGGGCACATTCAGCGGGAATGCTAGAAGCCAAGACGTATCATAGTCACATCTAGTGCGAGCCGAGGCGGGTATGCTAACCCCACCAAACCGCCAACACGCTCACTTGGAGGACCACCCAACGGATCCACAGGTGAGGCGCAACCAAGACCAACAAGGCTATTCACCCTAACTGACGCCGAGGCTAGTCTTGATGTGGTGACAGGTACTATTTCAGTTTTTTCTCAAAATGCTAAAGTATTATTAGATCCCAGAGCAAATAGATCGTTTGTATATCCAAGGATAGCACTTAGCACAGATCGACCTCTTTCTCCTTTGACTCCTCCTATTGCAGTTTTAACTCCTTTGGGAGAGCAATTGATTTGTGATCTAGTTTACATCGGCTATGTTGTACTTATGGGTCCGAATGTACTTGAAGTGGATCTAATTCCATTGGACATCCGAGAGCTGCATGTGATTTTAGGCATGGACTATCTGGTGAAATATCAAGCTTGTATGTTTCACCAAATGTGTGTGGTTCACTTTTCCTGATAGTGTTGAGTACTATTTGGAAAGAGATAGGCAAGTTGTTCCAACTTGCATGATATCCTGGCTTGATGCAAATCAACTAATCAGCAAAGGATGTACTGCATATCTCGCCCGCCCACGTACATCATATTTCCAAAGAATCCTCGGGTCTGGATTCTGTCCCAGTGGTTTGAGAATTTCTAGAAGGCATAACTGGTCTACCACCAGTAAGGGAAGTGGAATTTGGTATTGAGTTAGTGCCTGGTGTGAATCCGATTTCCATTCCTTTGTACCGTATGGCTCCTGCGAAAATGAAGGAACTAAAAACACAATTGGAAGATTTGCTGGATCGTTGTTTCATCCAACCTAGTATGTCACCTTGGGGACCACTTGTCTTGTTTATGAAGAAGAAAGATGGTTCGCTGTGATTATGTATCGATTATCGGCAGCTGAATCGTGTGACTGTGAAGAACAAGTACCCTTTGCCACGCATCGATGATTTGTTCGACCAACTCTAGGGTGCAGCCATATTCTCCAAGATCGATCTCAGATCTGGATACCATCCATTACGAGTTTGTAATGTTGATATTCCGAAGACTGCGTTCAGATCACGATATGGCCACTATAAATTTCTAGTTATGCCATTCGATTTGACCAATGCACCAGCTGTGTTTATGGACTTGATGAATCGTGTGTTCCATGAGTTTATGGAAAAATTTGTGATAGTCTTCATCGGTGACATTCTGATTTATTCAAAATCGGAAGAAGAGCATGCTAAGCACTTGTGGATTGTGCTGAATGTTTTAAAGAATCGGCGGTTGTTCGCAAAGCACTCCAAATGCGAATTCTGGTTACGCGAAGTCAGTTTCCTTGGCCATGTTGTTTCCGTCCAAGGTGTGTTAGTTGATCCAAAGAAAATTGAAGTCGTAATTGCATGGGAACCCCTGCAAATTGTGTTCGAAGTTCAAAGTTTCCTTGGCTTAGCAGGATACTGTTGTCGCTTTGTGGAAAATTTTTCATCGCTTGCCAGACCATTGACAAAACTGACGCTTAAGGGTGAGTCGTTCGTGTGGAACGAGAAATGCCAGCGAAGCTTCGAAGAACTGAAAAATTGGTTAGTTTCCGTACCTATCCTTACTTTACCTATTTGCGGAAAGGAGTATGTGGTTTACATGGATGCGTATTGATGCAAGACGTGAAAGTCGTTGCATATGCTTCCTGACAGTTACGACCGCATGAAAGCAACTATCTTACACATTATTTGGAGCATGCAGTCATGGTGTTTGCATTGAAAATATGGCAACATTACTTATACGGCGAGACATGCCGAATCATCACCAATCACAAAAGGTTGAAGTACCTACTCACGCAAAAAGAATTGAATATGAGACAATGAAGATGAGTAGAGCTGATCAAAGACTACGATTTGATCATCGAATATCATCCTGGAAAGGAAAATGTTGTTGCTGATGCCTTGAGCCGAAAGTTTCATCCTCCTTCCCCATCGGTTTTGGCTTACATGCGCACCCATTACATGCCTATGTTGCTGGATTTGAAAGCTAATCGTGTGCATCTTGGCACTGATTTTTCTGGTTCGTTGTTGGCATGAATCGAAGTCATGCCAACCTTGATTGAGGAAATCCGGAATCAGCAATTAGAGGATCCAAAACTGATTGAAATTTGGAAGCAACTTTCTGATGGTGTTGATGCCATAGTTCGTGATTTCAGAATACAAGATGACGAAGTGCTTGTCTTCAAAAACTGGGTATGTGTTCCACAATATACTGATATTCATAACCTTATTCTATCGGAGGTGCATAGTTCGAAGTTCGCTATCCATCCCGAAAGCACTAAGATGTACCGAGATTTAAAGGCGCAGTATTGGTGGCCAAACATGAAATGCCACATTGCTGAGTTCATTGCTCGATGCCTTGTATATCAACAAGTAAAGATCGAACATCAACGACCCACTAGACTACTTCAGTCACTTCCGATTCCAGAATGGAAGTGAGAGCATGTCACAATGGATTTTGTGACCGATTTGCCTAGATTACAGCAAGGATACGATGCCATTTGGGTGACTGTGGATCGATTAATGAAATCTACACACTTCCTCCCTATATATGTGACGGATACACCTGAGAAATTGTTTGTTCGTTACTTGGATGAGATTGTTCGATTTCATGGAGTGCCAGTTTCCATCTTTTCAGATCATGACCCTCGTTTCACCACACGATTTTGGGAGAAATTCCAGAATGCACTGGGTTCGAAATTGAATTTCAGTACGACATTTCATCCCCAGACCGATGGCCAAACAGAAAGGATGGTTCAAACACTTTAAGACATTCTACGAGCGAGTGTGTTGGATCAGCAAACCGGTTGGGATCAATGCCTGCCGTTGGCAGAATTTTCTTACAACAATAGTTTTCATGTAAGCATCGGTATGGCACCTTATGAAGCATTATATGGGAGACGTTGCAGGATACCCATTTGTTGGAATGAAGTAGGCGAAAGACGCCTAGACAATCCCGAATTGATTGATCCAGCAACAGAATAGTTGAACTTGATTCGACAACGGCTAAAAACAACCCAGAATCGACAGAAAAACTACACCGATAATCGATGAAGGGAGGTAGAGTTTGCAGTAGGTGACAAAGTGTTTCTGAAGGTCGTTCCATGGAAAGGAGTCCTTCGTTTTCAGCAGCGAGGTAAGCTAGCACCTCATTATATTTGTCCGTATGACATTGTCGAGAGGATCAGCCCTGTCGCATACCAACTTGCCCTACCTCCAAATATGGAAAGAATTCACGATATGTTCCACATATCTATGCTGAGAAAGTATGTGCAAGACCCTGCTCACGTCCTCAAAAAACCCCCAGTTGTAATTGCTGAAGACCTATCTTTTCCCGCACAGCCAGCTATCATACTAGATCGGTCAGTTCGATAGCTTCGCAGCCAAAGTGTGCCTATGGTGCGAGTTGTTTAGCGTAATTGCCAAATTGAGAAACAGTCTTAGGAGACTGAGGAATCTAAGCGTGCAAAATTTCCTTATCTGTTTCTTTAGGTACTTGTGCTAAAAATTTCGAGGACGAAATTCTTATAAAAAGGGTAGGATGTGAAACCCTGAATTTTGAGTCCTAGAAATCCAGAAGCCAATGCAGGTAAAAAATTTCATTTCATCCCTGAAGAAAAGGATGTGTGATGGCCGAAATTCGTAAGGAATATCTAGTAATTAATTGATTCTTTATTGGTTGATAATTATCTTAGGAAATAAAAACTTTAAGTTTAAGGAGGGATAATTACAAAATTTAATTCTGATAATTATCTTACTTTAATTAAGCCTTGAAGATAGGGATTTTAATCCCATGACCATCTTATATAAACAGGAAGTCAGTCACACAAAAATCCTATACAAAAAACACATAAAATTCGTAGGACCTAAAAACCTTACACCTCCCAATTTCTACCAAAATCTTCTTGATCTTCAAACAAGCATAAAACTCTCATCGTTTGTTGGATTCCTGAAAATAATAGTTTGTTGGAAAGATATATTCATCCTCTTTCCAACTATTTATTTCTTTTTGTCTGAAGGTTATTATTTCTTTCTCTAAAGTTAAATCGAAATTCTGCGGAATTGCCAAAATCATCTTAAACTTCAAACAAGCATAACTCTCTCATCGTTTGTCGGATTTCTGAAAATAATAGCTTGTTGGAAAGCTTTCTTCATCCTTATTCCAATCATAATTTTTTTGTCTGAATATTAGCATATTTTTCTCTAAATTTAAATCAAAATTTGGCAGAATTAGATTTTCAGATTTTTATAATTCTTTCTTTGATTGATCTCTGATATTGTTACCTTTATTCGTATGATTGTTTAATATCCATTCATAGTGAACAATTGTGAATTCATTCTTTGAATCTTTTCTATACATGAAATCAGTATGCCCTACCTTTGCCCTACTGCCCTATTGTGTCTATCTTGATCAATTGATTAACCTATTGGATTCTGATCTTGTTTCTTTTGATTATAAATGTTAAAAACCCGTCATCCTTCCTTGTTAACATGAGATCACAACTCCTACAACTTGTTAACATGAAATCGTAACTAGACCTATTGCCTTATTCTTAGTGCCAAAAATTGTATGATAATTAGGGATGGTAATTCAAGTTGATTCTTGTTAAGTTCTTGGCTATCACATTACACATCCAAGGGGGAGGTACCTGCAGCATATGATCACTGATTTATGATAGGTTTGGTGAGTGGGATTTGTAAGAAAATAAGGTATTTAATTGGATATTGGATATGCATACTTAGTTTGGTTTTGCTTTGCCTTGTGATGCTATAGGTAGTGCAAAATTATTGAATAAAGCCAAGGGAATAACTTCTTGTTCAGAGACAACAAAGATGGGATCTAAGCCTCATCAGTTTCTCTAGAGATTCTTGTTGTTTGCTTGCTAACTTCGGTGCCTTTACATATAATGTTGTATGCGCATATGTTGTAGTAGGAATGCTTGAATTGTGAAACAAGATGCGATCCTCTAGGCTATACCAAATCCCTTAAGATAGGATATGAGTGCCTAGTTTGCATGCGGTGTGTATTGAACATGTTGATTGTGTTTTGACATGATTAAGGATACCCTATTGTGGTATTGTGTTTTGTACTTGCTTGTGTGTGCTGGTACAAATTATGTGTCAGGACCCTTTTCTGGTGGCCATTCGGGGTAAACGCTGATGCTCCTTGTGAGAGAGGACGTTCTTACTGGTATGGGTGGCAATACCCAACATAAGCTCGCTGGATGTCTGATCCTTGTGTGGCCAGAAACCCTGTCCTTGTGTGGCCAGAAACTCTGTCCTTGTGTGGCAGGAAGCCCATGTCCTTTTGTGACTTGGGATGACTTGTCCTTGCGTGGAAAAATGAATAATCTTACTGAATAGTTTGTGCGTTAACCATTTACCTTTTGTGCAGTAAATCTTTGACAACACAGGTGGAAGGGGATGACCTGTTTTCTTTAATGCCGAGAGCAATCTGATGAGTTCTACCTGCTTGTGTACTTCCGAGTTTTCGGAAGTATTTGTAGTCCCCCTTTAGTCTTAGATTTGGTCCTACCTTTCTTAACTGAATTCTTGAATTGCGTGATCCCCTTTAGTTGCTAGGAATGATCTGATGCTGTTTGGGAGATTTGGGTTTATGGTGTTTGTAGATCTTATAATATTGTGACCCTACTGAGATTCTTGTAATCTCATTCTATTGTTTCCACCATTTTTAGACTTAGGTACATTCACTGTTCTTGGTACCAGTGTGTGAGATCAAGGCTGCACGGCGTGGCGATATTGCATCACCTTTGCATTACTATTTCCTTGATTGCTTGCGCATACAATATGATCAAAGATTGGACTACTTTTTTGGTTTTTAAAGATCCCTCTTTTGCTTGTTATGTTTTGGAACATGTTGGAGAATTTCTTGCTAGCTATTTGGATCCCTATGGGACTTGTGTGTTTTGATTCCAATAATTAAATTGAAAGAATTCCGCTGATGTTTTATTCACTCCGTATGATACCAGAATGATTGTCCAATATCATGCTCCATTTGTTATTAAAAATTTAATGGGTAAGCCTGGTGGGATTCAGATAGGTTCTAGGTGTCTTTGGGCTTGTTTAGATTTTATGGCGGTAATGACCTTAAACGGAGCAAATTTTAATAAGTAGGAATTGGGGTCATTACAAACTATCTCTAATCAGGCATGACCAAGTATATTCATCGATATTTGGCCTACAATTTCTCAGGTTGTGCTAATTTTTTCTCAACTCTTATCAAAAAAGAGTTCTTCGTCCTATGGTGCATAGAGAAGGACAAAATCTCAACCTGACATACCATCTATGCTCCTAGTTTCATATGGCTCAACAAAGCAAAAAACTTTTGATCTTCGGCTCGGTGATCATACATTTAACAATGGAGTTGATGGTGCTAGACAAACAACAACATCACTATCGCTGCTAAAACTATGCCCCTAAACATTAACACTCTTATGAGTTTGCATCTTTTGTACCAAGATGCAAATGGTGGGTACAAGTTCACCAAACCAAGGTCGCTCATAAGGAATAAAGAACTAGTAGATGGGCAATCAACTACAGCATCCGTTCTCATGTTCACCATCATAGAAAGGGCAATCCCTATGTCTGTAAAGAAAAGAAGAACAAGGACTATTAACTTTCCTCCAACAGCAGTCCCAAAACAAGCAGCAATCCAAGAATCACCAGCAGCAGTCTCGAAACCAACACTAGTCTCAACCATGCCCTCGCCAGTATAAAAGCCCAACCCATGAGGATATCTACACCTCTATCGAAAATGGAGGAAAATTTACAAAGGAATGGCGATACAAAACCACAACTTCAGCCCGACTATGAACAAAACAGGGAGGAGGCACACGACATAAGAAGAGGAGTACCCAAACAAGACTCAATAGCCTTTGACTTGCAATGAAAAGATTTCTGGAGAGATATGTTAATGAGATCGAGTCCAACAATGAAAGACTCCACTACATCAACATAAAGCTAGACCAAGCTACTAAGAGCACCAACAGGATCAAGCAATAACTGACATAGATCTTGGTAATACTACACAACAATACACCTCTGCCACCATAACCATGACCAAAAAAAATCATTGTATAGCGTTTATTTTCATTGATTTTTATGCTTAGAGACAAGAAAACTTTTAAGTATGAGGATACTACTATAATGAAATGAACAACCGTGCCTAATCTTGTAATATGACTTGTTCCCATATGTAAAAACATATGCTTTAGACCAAACTAAAATTTTTAAGGATGCAAATAATAATAAGTAAAAGGTATTACAAGCAAAGCTTATGTTTGCAAAGTAAATCCTACCAGAAATCCATATAACTTTCTTAAAAGTTTTAATCTAGGCGTATACTTCAGGACAAGAATCGAGAAAGTATGAGAATATTTGATGACATATTTTGATGTCATATTATTATCTGAGTTTAGTGTAAAATTAGGATAACTTTAGAACATAATCAGAGCTTTATTTGCACAAGATGGTTTCATCAAGAATTAAGTAATTTTTAGGGGAAAATAAGATATTCTGGACAAACAAGATAAAGATAAAGTATATCCATTCCGAATTTATAGGATATGGTTATTATCCATAATAAACTATATAAACCTGTGACCGCATCTGGTCAAGGGCATCAAAATTTTACCATTCAATAGAAACCTTGTGCAATACTCTCAATATCTCTGGCTAGAAGTAGTCTATTTCATGAGTGAAACACCTAGTAAATGAACACAAGTGGTGGAATAAAATAGAAAAAACACATTTGGTAAGTCAAATATAAGAGAAAGATCAGAATAGCAAAGCATTGACTATGTTAGCAGTCTGAGGCTAGGGTTATTAGAGAGTTAGGCGAACGAAGGGACCTTGAGTCATACTAAGTTCCTAGAGTGCCATGGTCATACCGGGTGGTCCCTTTGATGATACCCAGACAGAGGTGGAGTTCATATGACTCATGACAACATCTTAGAGATGATGCATAGGCAAAGCTAGATTGTTTCACCAATGGAAGACCATTTTTTCCCTGAAGAAAAGGATGTGTGATGGCCAAAATTGGTAAGGGATGTCTAGTAATTATTTTTAGTAATAATTCCCGTTAAATTGATTCTTTATTGGTTGATAATTACCTTAGGAAATAAAAACCTTATGTTTAAGGGGGGGATAATTACAGAATTTAATTATGATAATTATCTTACTTTAATTAAGCCTTGAAGATAGGGATTTTAATCCTATAACCATCTTATATAAATAGCAAGTCAGCCACACAAAATTCGTAGGACCTAAAAATCCTACACCTCCCAATTTCTACCAAAATCTTCTTGAACTTCAAACGAGCATAACTCTCTCATCGTTTGTCGGATATCTACAAATAATAGCTTGTTGGAAAGCTATTTTAATCCTCCTTCCAACTGTCTTCAGTTTTTCATCTGAATGTTAGTATTTTTTTCTCTAAAGTTAAATCGAAGTTCGGCGGAACTTTCAAAATCTTCTTGAACTTCAAACAAGAATAACTCTCTAATCGTTTGCCAGATTCTTGCAAATAATAGCTTGTTGGAAAGCTCTCATAATCCTATTTCTATTTATGGTTTTTTTTCTGAAGGTTAGTATTTCCTTCTCTAAAGTTAAATCGAAATTCGGCGGAATAAGGTTTTTAGATTTTTATAATTCTGTCATTGATTGATCTCTGATGTTGTTATCTTTAATCATATGATTGTTTAATATTCATTCATAGTGAAAAATCATGAATTCATCCTTTGAATCTTTCTATACATGAAATCAGTATGCCCTACCTTTGCTCTACTGCCTTATTGTGTCTATCTTGATCAATTGATTAACCTATTGGATTCTGATCTTGTTTCTTTTTATTATACATGTTATAAACTCTTAATCCTTCCTTGTTAACATGAAATTGCAACTCCAACAAATTGTTAACATGAAATTGCAACTCCAACAAATTGTTAACATGAAATTTCAACTCCAACAAATTGTTAACATAAAATCGCAACTTTCCCTATTGCCTTATTCTTAATACCGAAAATTGTATGATAATTAGGGATGGTAATTCAGATTAATTCTTATTAAGTTCTTGGCTATCACATCACACATCCAAGGGGGGGTACCTGCGGCATCTGATCACTGATTTCTGATAGGTTTGGTGAGTGGAATTAGTAAGGAAATAGGGTATTTAATTGGATATTGGATATGCATACTTAGTATGGTTTTGGTTTTGCCTTGTGATAATATAGGTAGTGCAGAATTATTGAATAAAGACAAGGGAATAACTTCTTTTTCAGAGACAAGAGAGGTAGGAACTAAGCCTCATCAGTTTCTCCAGAGATCCTTATTGTTTGCTTGCTAATTTCGGTGCCTTGACATGTAATGTTGTATGCGCATACTTGTAGTAAGAATGCTTGAATTGCGGACCAAGATGCGATCCTCTAGGCTATACCAAATCTCTTAAGATAGGATATCAGTGCCTAGTTTGTATGTGTGGTGTGTATTGAACATGTTGACTGTGTTTTAACATGATTAAGGATACCCTGTTGTGGTATTGTGTTTTGTACTTGCTTGTGTGTGCTGGTAGGTGTTATGTGTCAGGATCTTTTTCCGATGGCCATTCGGGGTAAACGTTGATGCTCTTTGTGAGAGGGGAGGTTCTTACTGGTATGGGAGTCGTATGGATGGCAATCCCCAGCATCAGCTTGCTGGATGTCTGGTCCTGTGAGGCCAGAAGCCCTGTCCTTGTGTGGCAGGAAGCCCTTGACCTTGTGTTGCTTGGGATGACTTGTCCTTGTGTGGCTTGGGATGACTTGTCCTTGTGTGGCAAAATGAATAGGCTTACTGAATAGCTTGTGTGTTAACCATTTACCTTTTGTACAGTAAGCCTTGGACAACATAAGGTGGAACGGGATGACCTTTCTTCTTCATTGTCGAGAGCAATCTGATGAGTTCTACCTGCCTGTGTACTTCTGAGTTTTCGGAAGTATTTGTAGTCCCCTCTCAGCCTTAAATTTGGCTCTACCTTTTTTAACTAAATTCTTGAATTGCGTGATCCTCTTTAGTTTCTAGGAATTATCTGATGTTGTTTGGGAGATTTGTGTTTATGGTTTCTGCAGATCTTATGGTGTTGTGACCCTACTGAGATTCTTGTAATCTCATTCTATTGTTTCCACCATATTTTAGACTTAGGTACATTCACTGTTCATGGTACTAGTGTGTGAGATCAAGACTGCACGGCGGGGCGATACTGCATCACCTTTGCATTCCTATTTCCTTGATTGCTTGCGCATACAATATGATCAAAGATTGGACTACTTTTCTGGTTTTTCAAGATCCCTCTTTTGCTTGTTATATTTTGGAATATGTAGGAAGATTTCTTGATGGTTATTTGGATCCCTATGGGACTTGTGTGTTTTGGTTTCAATAATTAAATTTAAAGACTTCCGATGATGTTTTATTCACTCCGTATGATACCTGAATGATTGTTTAATATCATGCTCCATTTGTTATTAAAAATTTAATGGGTAAGCCTGGTGGGATTCAGATAGGTTCTAGGTGTCTTTGGGCTTGTTTGGATTTCACGACAGTAATGGCCTTAATCGGAGCAAATTTTAATAGGTAGGAATTGAGGTCATTATAGGTTGTCATCTTTCTTCTCATAAACAACACTGGTGCGCCCCATGAAGATACACTGGATCTGATGAATCTTTTGTCCACCAAATCCTCAAGCTGAGTTTTCAACTCTTTCACCTCTGCTAGTGCCATCTGGTAAAGTGGGATAGAGATAGGTGTTGTACTGGGAAACAACTCAATCTCAAACTCGATCTCTCATTCTGGTGGAAAACCCGTCACATCATCAGGAAAGACATCTAGGTTCTCTCTCACCACTAGTACACTACTCAACTCCGGGGACTCAACTATCACATCTCTGACATGTACCAAAAAAGTTGTACAACCTTTGCTGATCATATGCCTAAAACTCATCCATGATATCACACAAGTTGGCATCACTCATCTATACCCTCAAAACAAAACTTTGTACCATCTACCAAACTAAACCATACCCTCTTCGTGAAACAATCTATTTGTGCTCTATATCTAGCCAAATAGTCCATACCCAGAATGATGTCCAACTCTTTGATATCCAATGGAATAAGATCTGCCTCAATCTCCACTGAACCCATCCTCAGCACACAACTGCGATACTCTCTTGCTGCAAGCCAACTGCTCACCTAATGAGCTCTAAACCTCAATGGGTGGCTCTAAGGGTGACACTCCTAGCTACCTTATGATCGACGAACGACCTATTCGCTCTAGGGTCTAATAAGACTCTAGGACAAGAAGAGAAAACTGTAATAGTACATATCATGATGTTCCAGACTGGCAATGGCCTCTACATCTATTAAGGTGAAAAGGCACGTCTCCTGCCTCCATTGTTGTGTCTATTGCTACTGCTGGCCTGTAGTCTGACTACCAGATGGCCTGCCTACCTGTGACCTCTGCGGTGCTCGACCTAAACCCTGTGAACCCATCTGACTAAGTCCAGATCTCTGAACTACTAAAAGTGTAGGAATCCTTAATTGTGAAGCACCTAGCTAGGCTACTCTAGCTCCACGACACTCTCTGGCCATATGCCCAAATTGATCACACTAGTAGCACCTGGGTGGCTGTGGGGCAAGGAGGTGGGTGGAACTGTCTGCAGTTCACGTATCTAGGTAACCAGACAGCATACTCACGCTCTGAAAGGATTGAGTGGGCTGTGAGTATGTATCACTGGAGTGGTCCCCTGAGACCTGTTCTGCACTGAAGGGTAAAGACCAGCTGTCTTACCCTTGAGCCTCTGATCAAATCTAGAACTACACCTGATCGGACCTTCGCTAGCTAAACTGTCCTTGTGCTTCTGATTATGACCTCTCTTCCCCAAAAGAGTCTCCTCAGCCTTTACTGCATCTATCACCAGCTCCTAGAAGTCGTTGCTTGTCTTTCTGCTTAGAATACCACGAACATCCCAATTCAGCCCATGCTCAAATCTGGTGGCCATAATGGAACTGGTCCTATCCGCCTTGGGTACGAAGTGAGCTCGTGACCGTAACTCGGTTTCATACTCGGAAACTGTTTTGTTCTTTTGCCGGAGATAATAAAACTCTGACCTTTTCTGATCCTGGAAGTACTAGGTGTAGTACCCCTAATCAAAATCCTTTTCAAAGTCCTCCCAAGTGGGATGACCTGCATAAAGGTCTCTCACCAAGCTCCACCAACTGGCTGCATCCCTCTCCAACAGACTGAGAACTAGTGTCACCTTGTGCTCAGTTGACAACCTCAAGTTTATGTGTAGTCAGAACCATTTTTTCCTTCCAATTCTTCACTGCAATGACATCATTGGTGTCCTAGAAAGTCTCGCACCCCATATGTCTGGCCTCTTATAGCAACTTGGACAGCGGCACTAGCAACCTACCACTCTAAACCTCAGCTTGCTGAACCTCTGGCTCAACTGGAACCTATGGCTGAGTTGGTGCCTACAGTGCCTACATCTGTGGCTACTGAACTGCTACAGACTACATCATCATTTGTTGCGTTTGACCTAGGGTAGTCTGAATAGCGGCCAACACCTATAGCAAAGACAAGTCCTAAACTGTTGGTGCTGCCTGAGCTAGTTGTGCCTCTCGTGCACCATGTGGCTAAGCCATACCTGTTGCTGGCCCTCGGGCATCTGAGCTCTCATCTAGCTCTCTGATTTGTACTCGGCCTCCTCGGCCACCACAACCTCTGAAAGCAGTCCGACCTCTACCATGATCCATCTTTACTAACTGGGCACACAGTCATAGATATAAACTTAAAGACAACAAGACCTCTGAACAGACTCTACGATGGACTATGCTTGTGCAGTGAGTGTGATGCACTTGTAAAACAAGCTATTTTGAAATAATTTTGTACTCAATGCACATCAAACAACCATGCTCCGATAATTGAGGAGCCACTCCCGATAAATGGCGCCCTCACCATCATGTAGTCCTAATCGACCCAATGCATGGATCAATCAAAACCACACAAGGCTCACATTAACTTTTCAAAACCGAATTCCCAAAAAATACATACAAATTTGAATTTTTCCTTTTAATAAAAGCATGGCAACTCACAATATACACCCAGAAATATAAGTAATGGAGTACACAAATACAAACAGCAGATGTCTTTAAATCGCATACAATAGGCCACACGGACCCAAACATGCTACAGACTAAGACCATACACATAAGCCTATAGGGATCCACACAACAAGTGCCCAAGGCATGCATCTTATAACATAATAGAAATACGGGTCATGCATACGTATAAAGTGTCAAATTGTAAAACAAGCCCACAACGAGTCAATATCAACAACCATAATCTAAAACAAGCATGTATGTCGATAAAGGGTAAAAATGCCAAAATATAAAACATGCTAAGCTTCCAAGACATGCAAGTGAAATAGTCCATCCCTAAGACCAACACTGTAATAATTCGACCTCAAGGACGATCAGCTATAGCGAACGAACTAGCCCTAAAAAAATCAACAAGAGGGTGTGATATCAAAGACCTCGGTGGGAGTTATAGCGTCATAATCACATCCGGTGGAATATAGGCATATGGAAAATCAAGTATTAAAACAATTACTTTTAAACATTGATTTGATCTATGCATACTAAACATGCACTCAAGTGTTTCACAAGCAAGTATGCATAATGCATGAATTGTAAAATATTATGCAATAGATACCAGCCCAATAGGTTTTATAAACACATAACACACCACATCATCACACGGGGTACTATGCTCCAAAGCCTATCAGGGTGGATTACAAAGCATTTTCGGAATCCCTCGTGCTAAGGGAAACCGAAAGCCCAATAGTAGTTAATTTTTCATTTACAAAATACATATAATCCTCAGTTGTCAATGTTATCCAAGGCCGAGTGGAGAAATCACACTATCGCACTCAGCCATAATCCACACACACACACACACACACACACACACACACATATGTATATTATATATATATATATAAAAATATATATATATAACACAGCCTGCTAGGTCACAGACCGCAACAGCCACACATTTATAGTCCAACCATACAACAGCCATCAGTAAGCAATATTCCCCTCAGCCTGGGATTCCATATACTTACAATATTTGGCCAAACATTAACCGTCAAATCCATATTGTTCCTAAGAAACATACATATATAATTTTACTTCAAAACCCAATAATGCATGTAATACAAGCATTCACTCAAAAGAGCACTTATATGGGATTGATTGGTGTATGATTGGTGTTTGTTTGGTGTGGAATAGATTTAAGGTAGGTTTGGGGGCCTCAAAATGAAGCACGCGGGTTGTAGGAAGGGTATGTGGGTCGTTAGAATGGATACTCAGGTGCGTGGAATCGAAACAGGAAGGACAAAGCAGTACACTGCCTGAAGTACACGGTCATGTACTTTGTGGGACAGGCCGTGTACAAGTACATGGCCTGAGTACACAGGCGTGTACTCACATGTGCAAGTCGTATACATGTACATGGCTTGAGTACAAGGCCATGTACTTCCCCTACACAGGTCGTGTACTATTCTATCCAGAACAATACATAGGCTCCTGGGGAAAGTACATGGTCGTGTACCCCATCCAGACAAGGCATGCACCCCAGAACAGGCTCAGAATACTCCCAAAACTCGCTTGAACCCTCGGGGAACCTTACCATGTTTTTCTGGCAACAAAAAATAACTCACAACACACAAAACACTCAAATCAAAGAGAGTTAACATAATCAACACATGGGTATAAACATAAGTCACACGAACAAATTTAAATGTCGGATCACATGCATAAACACATAACCAACATGCTTAGGAGTTCAAACATATAGTTAAAACTTCCAAAACATACCAAAAAATTTCATGAAGCTAAGATGCACGTCAATCATAATACACATGTGGCCTCTATTCAAAACTATGCAATTACCACATATTAATTTGAAAATACAAAATGATTTTGCTTATGCAAATGAAACATAAACTTCCACCTCCTGATGCGCGGAAAACTCAACGCAATATCTTTTCCCTTATCGACCGGTCCAGCACTACCTAAACACACAAATCGAATCAACAGACACATAAGCATCAAAACTGCCGACAAAATTGACTAAAAACCTCATCGACACTCACACTAACCCACATCTCACAATAACAACATACTCTCAACTCACGACGCCAATAATCCAACCAACGGTCGAAACGCCCAAACCTCGCATAAGCCACACATGGCTCCAAATCGACACGCAAGCTCACTGATCACACAATTGGGTTTCTCAGTCCACAAACACACTCCAAAACACATAAATCAACTAACCCAAGCATCGGAAACACACAGAATCAATAATTCAATTGAAATCTCAAAACGTCCAAAATTACCGAAAATGCCACTAAGCACAAAAACGCTCACCTAGAGATCAAGGGGCATCTTTGAAAGATTTAAAATATCAAACCAATTTAGAAACATGGATAGATTGCTATTGGAGTATTGAAGATTGTGTGAGAGTGTTTTATGAGTGATTAAGGGTGAATTGGGTGAGTTTTTAGAGTGTACTATGAGTAAAACGGAGCTTATAAACCAAAAATTTAGGTTCCCGATTGGTTGAGCAAAGGAGGAAAGACCAATCGGGTTTGTGAAAAATGGTTCAATAGTCAATCACTCGAGTTTGTAATTGATCATCTGAGGACGGGCTATCAGTCGGACAAGTAGCATAATCAGTCGACCTTGGAAATTTCCAAAAGTTGACGAGTGATCCCATTATCCAATAAGTTCCCTTTTTCCTAGTGAGAAAACCCATAATCCGACAAGATGAGACGACAATCAATTGGGAAATTTGTGCATAATTTTTTCGGGTGAGATTCTAGTAAAATATTCCAGATCCCCTTGTGACATGGTGATCAGTTAGGTATACCACTCTGATCGGTCGACCTAGCTGTCAAGTCACGATTGGTTGACCCAAGGGGAACGATTGGTTGGCCTTTGTATACAAGTGGACCTTTCTGCCCTATTCAAATATTTGTAAGACTGATCGATCTTTGCACAAGATCGATCAATGTACTGATCGACTTTATCCACACTTGGCCAGACACTTAGTCCGGATTGGTTAGCTCCACAAGAAAATCTAAGGAGTGTTCTATATTTTTCCTAATCGTGAGATATGTGTGAAAAATTTTATATGCAATCCTTCCTTCCTTCCTAAGCCCTTAAAGCCTTAGGAATGGAATCCTAAAAGATGATTTATGGAGATAGTTTATATGTCTATATGCTTCCTTTGATTGTTATACTTTTGTATTATATGGATTGCTAGGCTTTGGGAGGCAATCATAATGTTGGTTGAGGATGACTTGTCTAGTTATTCTATAATTGAATGCATGCATAGTCATTGAGAGGATGCATCTCTTATATTCAATAGTATGATGGGCTTGTTTGCATGTGTTTCATAATGGGATGACATGATATGTGATATGTATGCATGTATGCAAGGGTTATGGTGTACATGAGATCCCCTATATATGTACATGTATGATTGGTCAATACATTGGAAAATGTATGAGAGTCCCTTAAGGGGTTAGTGTATTATATCAGGGAATTGAATGGTGAGAGTTCTGCTGGGATGTGTAGAGGATACTTGGCAAGATGATTGGTTTCAAATTTTATTGTTTTTTTTTTAAAATTAAATGGGTATCCAGATTGAACGAAAGGTGATGAAATGTGATTTAACTATTTTGTGGCACTCATTACCAGAACAAATGTGAATGGGTAGGGATTACTTATATATTTCAAGATTATATAAAAATGCCACTGACGGATTTCCCAATCTTCTATTGACAGATGGTTGTCAATGGGTAAAATGAATACATAGCATTTTACTTATTCACCTCGATAAATTTTGAGCTTGAGTCTCCACTATTGAGATATGAGCTTATGCATTGTAATATACATGGCTGAGATAACTGTTAGGATGGACACATGTGCATGGTTGTCTGTGAGTGTGATATTGCTATTGTACATTATGTGTGTACCCGTATATGTACACCGAGGTGAAGTCTTTAAATATACTATGAGTATATATATTTTGAAACTTTAATGGTATTTTGGATATATATACACTTGTATACAATATTTTCACACTTGATAGACGTACACGTATATTTATACATGAGGTATGCATATCGCTGCATAATGTTGTATTGCATTAATGTGCTTCATTGCATTGGATTGCTGTATGGCCTTGTTGTACATGTTTGAGTTGCGTATTGATATATATGGCTTGTCGAATGCTTGGATAGTTTCATGGGTGATGCAAAGGTATATTTTTGTGTATTAACTATTTTATTACTGTTTTACATTATGGTTATAGTTCTCCAAGATCTTCTATAACGTCCCGACTCCCACTGAGGTTTTTATGATTTCATCCCTTCTTGTTATTATTTTTCATATGTCAGTTGTGAGCTGAGAGATTGTCCAACTTTCCGGTAGCCCTTGCTAGGATATTGGACTATTATATTCACACTCTCAAACTAGGTATAATTTTTAGTAGCATACTACGACTGGATAGCATGCATGTGTATGTATGTTATTGTATGCCTGACTTGATATTATGATTGTACTCACTTGGACCCTTGTTATATTTGAGATATCGTTAAGTGTCAAGTGGGGTTAAGTGTCTAGTGGGACTGTTGAATGACTGTTTTATTTTATGAGTATGTTTGGGTCGTGAAGCTATTATGTGCAATTTGAGATTGGTCGTGTGGTTTTGTATTGTGCTTGAGCTTGCTATGTGTATGATGTCGTTGGGCCTTTAAATGGATTATGGTTTTGGCCTTTGGGCATTTGCATTTAAATATCTTTTGTTGTGATTTGAAAGGTTTTAATTGTATATGCTATCATAAAATAAAAGCTTAATTAAAATAATTATTATAGTATTAATTTTGGGTTTTAAACATCTTATTTTGTTTGAGTTACTATAATATATAAAGACCCAAGAGACACCTACTATCTTTATGATGGGTTGAGATAGAAAGAGTTATCTACATAAAAGTATTATGATCTCCCAGGCATTGGAGACATAATTATTCATCTTTCTGTACTCCCATCACAGAAAAAACAAAACAAAAATTCACTACACGACTTTAACTAGGAAGATCTTGCCTTACCTAAAGATCCATATCGAACCTAGTGTTATAAACACAACAAGACCTAAGTAATCAAGTATGCCTATGATTTGTTTCTAATTATTATTATTTTGGTGTTTTAATCTTTACATATCTATCCCTGAGTTTTATTCTTGTAATTTCTAACACTTGCAGGCAGGTCTAATACTAAACCCATTATTTAATTTATAAGGATATTTTTAGTTCTTACAGACAGGTCTAGTTCTAAATCCATTACTTTAATTGATTGTTTTGAGTTGTGAAGATGTTGCCAGGTGATAAGTTACCGTTATTACATATTCGCAGGTGAAAGTTATTCTCTTATTCCTTGGACTCCAAAGGCAATTACCAATTGCAGCCTTCTTTCAGACAAACTATTTGGTTGTAGAGCTGAAGACAAACTTTTTGCTGTATAGGTTTCGAAGACAATATTTTGATTGACAATGATGGAGGTGTTTAGGTGAGGAGATGTTTCCTATTGTCCTGGAGTATAGTGGGATCATGAACAAAGAAATAGATAGAAGAGGTTTTCGAGATGATCAGAGGCAAGGTCCGCACCATTGATGGCCATAAACCAACTTGACTTCATGCTCTATAAGAACTGTGGCACAACCAATCGTTGTTTATTCGTATCCACACATGAAATTGTAAATCTCTCTTTCTATATAGTGGGTGGCTATTTTGGATTGTTGTAAAAAGTAAATGGTTCAGATGATTACAAAACAAGTGACACTATGCATCATGACCTACCATAATAGCACTTCATGTTGCATTAAACAAGAAAAACACACAAAACCATAAACAATCTTGTTATGACTAAACCTCTGTTCCCTAATAACACAACTTCCTCAATCAAGGCCTCCATAGAAGCAACCACCAACGGACGAATGAAAAGAGGCCTATCACACCCAAGCTTGTGTTCTTCCATTATTTTTCAGATCAAGAGCCTCTCGATTGCACTCTATGTTCCATCAACATCACAATCACTCAATAACACAAGTTGATTGAACTCAACAGCATCGTGAACAAGTATGAAAAAAATTTGTAGGTACGAATTAAACGGCACAATACCTTCAGAGCAGTGATTTGGGTATTCAATTGGCTGCCTTCATTTGAGGTCACAGAACAAGCAATGACAGGTCTGGTCACACCACATGCTCGGCCAAGTGCTTGTTTTGAGGGAACAAATACGTAGGGCACATTCTGCCAAATACCAGAAAATGTAAGGGTCAAAATGATATAATATTTCATCAAAAATATTGATATAATATTTCATCAAAAATAATGATACAATATCCTTCAAGGGTACTATGAGGAAAACAATTACAGAGAAAAAACAGAAGCTCCATAAAGAAAAAAGAATCACCAGTATGAAACTATAAGAAAACACTCAATCCAAACACCATTTAATATAATTCAAGAAATCAGGGCAGCAAAGACAAAATTTAATATTCTACAAACTTAAGTGTGAGCAAGACCTGAGCATGCACTTTAAAATTAAAAAAGGGGGAGTAATCATGATTAAGGATCTCGAGACAAATATCTAGTTTCAGAAAGAAAAAGAATCACATTTTAGACATTTAACATGCAGGTGCAGAGGTAGTACTTAAGACTGATGGCTGAGTTGCTACGAATTACAAAAGAAATTAAAGCCTTTTACCAATAGAAGAAAGATCCCTCAAGCAGCAGTTGCCAGGCATGACATAAACAGACAGCTAAAGCAATTGGTTGCCCACATTACTAATAAACTTTAAGCAAAGAGATAAAAAAGGCTAAACTGTAGCAGAGAAATCCTCACATAGTAAACTGCCCAAAAAAATAAAAAGATTTTAAAAACCAACACAAACGGATATAATTTGCTAAAATAGCATAGTTAAACCAAAAATAACATCCACCACCAATATTATGAGGCATAAGCTATGATCAATGTCGAAAGTAAGCTGGCCAAATGAGGCGGAGGAAAAAATACAAAGAAAACAACATACATACATGAGCTGCAATCAACCATTTGGATGAATAGTTGAGACCATCACAAGGCCTAAACAGTCTGTAAATACAATGTTATAATGTCACTTGAATTGTATGCTTTGCGTTACTGCCCAATCAAACACATTTAAAGCTTTAAACAAACAAAAAGATAATAGTAACTAAGCAAGAACAGATTACGATTCAAACAGGTAGAAGGAATTAGTTACGATTGCCAACCCACAACAATCAAGTGAAAAAAGCCATAATTAACTCCCACGCGCACAAACAAGCAAATCCAGCACTAACCTTGTCTTCAGCCAGCAAGGGAAGGTGGAGAAGAATCTCCAGAGGCTCGGTATCAGCAGCCATCACAACAAACTCGGATATACCCCTGTTAAGGGTCTTCGTCGCTGGAAGAGGAAAAAACAGCACACCGTCAAAATAAAAAACCCAAAAAGACTAATCAGTAAACCTTAGCACATAGTATACTATTGGGTAACTGTACAAGCTGGGGCATGCTTGGTTCACCTTCATTAGCGCCCTTTTTGAGCTGCTTGTAGTTGGCAGCTTGCTGGACAAGATCCAGAATGGTAATGGCCAGCTGAGCATCCGCGAGCGGGTATGCTTTTGGGTTAACCGATTCAACTGTCTGCAAAACAGAATTGAAAAGGAGGGAGTTAGATAAATACAATACGAATAGCTAAGGCCGATTCATAGAAGAAGATATTGAGAGGGTACCATAACTAGGAGGCTAGGGTTTTGGGGAGGCTTGTGTTTATTCAACGCCGTAAACCCCCGAAAATAGAAAGGTGTTCTGAAAGGCCGGTTTTCTGTGTGACCAAATTCTGAACCCATTTTACTGTAAATATTTTACTTAATTATTTTTTAAAAAATAAATTTTAAAGTTATATATTTTGCTTGATCGTGAGGAGATAATAATTGGGAGATATGACTGAGACATCTGGTTTTAATATAAACTTAGAAATACAAGAGGGCTTCGGTTGTTTGGAAAGCATATTTGAAAGTATTAGATATCATGGTTCATATATATTGATATACACATTAAGCATTAATGATTGATTATCTTATTTATGGTAATCTTCGATTATATTGATTATCTTAATTTTTCAAATCGGGTCTTCTAAATAGCAAGAAGTATTCCCATTGAATGTCATGATTCCTTCTGATTGATCGATTCTCCTTGAATGAGATTCTCGTATTGACAGATATGTCATGCACAATAACAAATAACATGTAGTGTGAATACGCTCATCCTTTCCTCTGATAAATGCTCCTAGAAATTCAGATACCAGTGAAGCTGAAATGACCATTTTACCCCTAAAGAAATGGATGTGTGGTAGTCAAAAATGGTATTGAAAGTTCTTTCCACTTTTGGTTCATTTTGTTTCCCTCTTATTTCATTTCTTCCCTGATTTATTTCTATCTTAAATGGTATATCTCCTATTCTCAAGGAATAATTCCAAAATTAAATCATAACCATTATCTCCTTGTATCTAGCTTTAAAAATAGGGAAAATTAATCCCATTAATCATATAAACATACCAATCGGCCACACACATGTCCTCACATAAAAAACACCTAAAATTATCACGTGATAACCTCTCTTCCTTACCTTTCCTGTCGAAAATTACCCTACACTAACCTTAAGCAAATTCTTTTATCCTTTATCAGATTTCTACAAGTAATAGCTCATTGGAAACCTCTTTTCATCATTCATCTTGTTATCTTTGTTTCATCATCAGAATGTTAGTTCTTTCCTATATTAATTGCTATCGCAATTCCCTGGGTATTGGTACCGAAAATTCTTGATTCTTCCTTCAACTGGTTTAGTTTGCTCCTCTTTTTTGTATGATTGTTTAGCACTTATTCTTATTATAATATCATGAATTCATTCTTTGTATCCTCTATATATATGAAATCAGCATACCTTACTCTTTTTCCCTATTGTTGCCGAAATTTGTCAATTAGTTTGTCTGATGGTTTTTGATCTTGTTCCTTTTAATTGTTTGTGTAATTGACACCTAATCTTTTCTTGTTAGCATGAAATCACAACCCTTAACCAACTTATGCATGAAATCACAATTTTCCCTATTGCCATAACTTAGTGTCGAAATTTGTATGATGAATTGGGTTGAAAAGTCAGGTTTATTCTTGTTGTGTTCTTGGCTGTCACATCACACATCTGAGGGAGGTGGTTCCAGCAGCTTTTGATCATTGGTTTCTGATAGGTTTGGTAAGTGAAATTAGTAAGGAAATAAGATGTTTATTTGGTTTCTGAATATGCATACTTAGTGTGACATTGTCTTTGCCTTATGTGTGTTTAGGTGGTTCAGATCCTCTTGATAAAGGCAAAAGATTAGCTACTTGTTCAAAGACAAGAAAGATAGGATCTATACCTTATCGGTTTCTCCAGAGATCCTTTTTATTTGATTGAAGTTTCAGATTTATATTCTTTGTGTGTACGCATACTTAGAATTGATATGCATGACTGCGGATTGGTTTAAGAATCCCTAGGCTATTTCGAATCCCTAAGGTAGGATGTGTGTGCCTATTTCGGCTATGATATGTGCATTAGACTTGCTGATTGTGTTGTGATATGATTGAGGATGCCCTATTATGGTGTTATACCTTGTGCTTGCTTGTGTTTGCTTGTAATTGATTGTGTGTCAGGATCCTTTTCTAGTGGCCGCTCAGGGTAAGCACTGATGCTCCTAGGGAGAGGAGAGGTACTTACTAGTATGGGAGTCGCATAGGTTGTAATCCCCAGCAACAATTCATTCAATGCCTAGTCCTTGTGTGGCTAGATATCTTGACCTTGTGTGGCAAGATGCCCTTATCCTTGTGTGATTTTGATGCCTTTATTCTTTTGTGGTTTGGATGCTCTTGTCCTTGTGTGGCAAGATGAGTAGGCTTGCTAATTAGATTGTTTGCTAACCATTTACCCTTTGTATAGCTAAACCTTGGACAACATAGGTAGAAGGGGATAGCCTTTCAATTGTTCAGTTCAGATGATGTAATACCTGTTTGAGTACTTCTGTTTTCAGAAGTGTTTTTAGTCCACCTGAAGCCTTGTTACTTACGACTCTATCCTTATTGTCTTTGATTGATGATTGTTTGACACCTCTTTGGTAGTATAGGCAAATCTGATGTTGATTGGGAGATGTTTGTTTAGATTTCTACAGGTCTTATGATGTTGTGATCCTACTAAGATTTTTGTAATCTCATCCTGTTATTTTTCCCTTTTCTCAGGCTTAGGTATATCTTTTGTCGATGGTACTAGGCTGTGAGATCAAGGCTGTACGACGGGATGATATTGCATCACATTTTCATACATCCATCCTTGCTGACTGCTTGCGCATATACCCCTAAATATGCAATTTGATTGGACTACTTTCTAGTTCTTTGGATCCCTCTTATTCTTGTTTATTTCCGAAATATATTTGAGAGCATGTTGCTGGATTTTGAGACTCCTTTGGGACTTGTGTGTTATGGTTCCTTTGATTAATTATAAAGACTTCCGCTGATGTTTTTATTCACTTCGTATAGTACCAGATTGCTAGTCTAAAATGATAAACATGGTCCAATCTTTAAAAAACATAAGAAATGAATCTAATAAAACATAATTAGCATGATTAAGCCTTGTGGGATTCAAATAGGTTCTAGAAAGGGCTTATTTGGGTTTTATGGCACTAGGGTTTCTAATAGGTTCGCTTTGGTCCTTACTAGTTTGGTAGCAGAGCATGGTTTAGGAAAAATAATTGTTTATATTCTAACATGCTTTCTAGTTTTATGCTTGTACGAAGGTACATCCGCACATACCCATACCTTTAAGAGGCTAGTGCCTGGTGTTCCTGATGTTAAAATGCTTGGTTTATAGTGTTTAAATGCTATGATTGATTGTGTGATTTGCTGTTTGTTTTTATGTGTACTTACATGAACTTGTATGCTGTATGATTTTCTATGTTCTGATGTGTTTTAATGAGTGTTTTATTGTGTTTCCTTATCTTAGACTAAGTGATTGCCGAATGCATGTGTGTGATTCATAAGACTGTCGATTGTGCTTTTGTGTGTATGTATGCATTGCCAAGACTTGTATGTATTTGTGTGCATGTGTGTTTTGTTTTTCAGTATATGCATATTGTTCGGTGTATACCTCTCCATCAGGTACCATTTTCTTTCCTTAGTTTTGTATTTGGGTTATGTACTGAGTGACTTCGTATGTTTGTTTAGTATGGCAAGGTAGAATGTATCCAGGGATCGTCAGGGTAGGCATGAAGCCCAAGCCGAACAGAAACCGAATGAGCAGAATAAGCCGAATGCACAGAATGAGCAAGGAGAGTAAGCTGAGCCTGAAAACCAACCTGAACTTGAAGCACCAGCCATGGATCCCATAATGGTGGAAATGCTGAATGTGTTCCAAGGAATTGATGCGAACCAGCAGCAAATGGAAGCCCAATTTCAGAATGCTCATGCACCTACACCTCCAATGGAAGATCCTATGCCTCCATTTGAACCTGTCCAGCCGGCCTATCCTAAAGAAGCTGAAAGACTTCTGGTTGTCATTATAAAATTGCTGAAGGAATCCTGTCAGCTGGAATGCAAAGATTTCAAAGGTTCAGCAGGTGCCGCTGCAACTCATGAGTGGATTGATGCCATATGCCATGTATCCTTGTTCCTGCGAATCTCTGAAGATGATAAAGTTGCCATCACCGCTTTCTTACTTGAGGGAGAAGCCTTCACATGGTGGACAACTGTGAGTTTGTGATTTGGTGATCGTTTGCCTTCTTGGGAGGAGTTCCAGCATGAATTCAATGAAAGACTCTATACCCGGTTCCACAAGAATGAGCAGCGACAAGCTTTCTACAAACTTGAAGAAGGCACCCATTCAATGCTGGAGTATAAAAAAGAATTGAGGGAGCTGTCCTATTTTGCACAAGAGGAGAATCGCACACCTTGTCAGCTCGCAAGGAGATTCCAAGATGGGCTGAGTACCGAGCTCAAAACCATATGAGCACAACACTTGTGCATAATTTACAAGGGTTGATTGTTGCTTCCACCGAAGCTGAGAAGATTGTGCAAAGCGAGAAACCTTTTTGTGTCAAGCAATGGTGGATCATTCCGATGTCATTCCAAACCGTTGTGCGGGACCCTATCCTTTGAGGTCCTATCCTTCAAAGAACAATGGCAATGGAGGTAATTTCAGAAAGAATTTTTCCGGTCCTAATCCTAACGGATCCACATGAAGGTCACAGCCACAACGATGCTATAACTGTGGCAAAGTAGGCCATATTCAGAGCGAGTGTCCTAAACCCAAACGTATTACAGGAGGACCACCTGGCGGATCTACCAGTGAGGCATAGCCCAGACCCATGAGAATGTTTACATTGACTGATGCCAAAGCAAGCCCAGACGTGGTCATAGTTCTGACCCGTTTGGGAGAGCAATTGACTTGTGAACTAGTCTATATCGGTTGTGCTGTAAATATGGGTTTTCATCGTGCTTGAAGTGGACTTAATTCCATTGGACATCCGAGAGCTAGATGCGATCTTAGGCATGGATTGTCTGGCCAAGTATCAAGCCCGAATGGAGTGTTTCACCAAGCGTGTGTGGTTAAGCCTTCCAAATTGTTCTGAATTCTATTTTGAAGGTGATAGACGAGTTGTTCCAACTTCTATGATTTTCTGGCTAGATGCGAAGCGATTAATCAGCAAAGGATATACTAAGTACCTCACGCATGTGCATGATATCTCCAAAGAATCCTCGGATCTGAATTATGTTCTTGTGGTTCGTGAATTTCCAGAAGTATTTCTGGAAGATGTAGTCAGTTTGTCACCAGCAAGAGAAGTGGCATTCGGTATTGAATTAGTGCCAGGTATGAATCTGATTTCCATTCCTCCTTATCATATAGCTCATGCAGAAATGAAGGAATTGAGGACGCAATTGGAAGATTTGTTGGATCGGGGTTTCATCTGATCCAGTGTGTCACCTTGGGGAGCACTTGCCTTGTTCATGAAGAAGAAAGATGGTTCGTTGCGATTGTGCATCGACTACTTGCAGCTGAATCGTGTGACTGTGATGAACAAGTATCCTCTACCTCGAATTGGTGACTTGTTCAACTAGCTCCAAGGTGCAACCATGTTTTCAAGATTGATCTCAGATCAGGATACCATCAGTTGGGTGTTCGTGAAGCTGATATTACGAAGACTGCATTCAGATCGCGATATGGGCACTATGAATTTCTGGTTATGCCATTCAGTTTGACCAATGCACTAGTTGTGTTCATGGATTTAATGAATAGAGTATTCCGAGAATTCCTACACAGATTCGTGATAGTCTTCATCGATGACATTCTGATTTACTCAAAATCGGAAGAGGAGCATGTTGAATACTTGTGGATCGAGCTGAAAATTCTGAGAGATCGACAACCATTTGCAAAGTACTCCAAATGAAAATGCTGGTTATGTGAAGTCGGTTTACTTGGCCATACTGTTTCTGCTCGTGGTGTTCTTGTTTATCCAAAGAACACTGAAGCCATTGTTGTTTGGGAACCCCCGCGGACTATATTTGAAGTTCGTAGTTTTCTTGGCTTAGCTGAATACTACCATCATTTTGAGGAGAATTTCTCGTCGCTTGCTGGACCTTTGACGAAATTGACATGCAAAGGAAAGTCATTTGTGTGGACCGAAAAATGCCAGCAAAGTTTTGAAGAATTGAAGACCAGATTGGTGACTTTACCTATCCTTACTTTGCTAGTCAGTGGAAAAGAGTATGTGGTTTATGCTGATGCATCAAAATCCAGACTTGGATGTGTATTGATGCAAGATGAGAAAGTCGTTGCCTATGCTTCCCTACAGTTACGTCCGCATGATAGCAACTATCCTATGCATAATTTGGAGCTTGCAGCCACAGTATTTGCATTAAAGATATGACACCACTACCTGTACTATGAGACGTACAGAATCTTCACCGATCACAAAAGCTTGAGGTATCTCCTTACATAGAAGGACTTGAATATAAGACAACAAAGATGAGTGGAGCTGATTAAAAATTATGATTTGATCATCGAATATCATCCCAGAAAAGAAAATATTGTTGCTGATGCCTTAAGTTGAAGACCCGTTCTCCTTCTCCATCTATTCTAGCTTATATGCGTGCACACTATATGCCTATGTTTCTGGATTTGAGGGCTATGCGTGTGCATCTTGGCAGTGATTTTGCTGGTTCATTTTTAGACCGAATTGAAGTCAAGCCTCTTTTGTCGAAAGAGATCCAAAATCAGCAATCTAAAGACCCAAGATTGGCTGAAATTCGGCAGCAATTATCTGATGGTGTTGATGCCACGGTTCGAGATTTCAGAATCTGAGATGATGGTGTTCTTGTTTTCAGAAACCAAGTATGTGTGCCACAAGATGCTGATATTCGTAATCTGATTTTGTCTGAAGCGCACAGTTCAAAATTTCCTATTCATCTTGGTATTATTAAGTTATACCGAGATTTAAAAGAGCAATTCTGGTGGCCGAATATGAAGTGTCACATTACTGAGTTCGTTGCACGATGCCTTGTATGTCAACAAGTGAAGATCGAGCATCAAAGACCCGCTGGTTTACTTCAGTCACTTCCGATTCCAGAATGGAAGTGGGAACTTGTCATGATTGACTTTGTGACCGGTTTGCCTAGATCTTAGCGAGGATTAGATGCCATTTGGGTGATTGTGGATCGATTAACGAAGTCTGCACACTTCCTTCTTGTTCGTATTACATACACCCCTGAAAAGTTGGCTATTCATTATTTGGACAAGATTGTTTGATTGCATACAGTGCCAATTTCCATTATTTCTGATTGTGATCGTCGTTTCACTTCATGATTTTGGGAAAAGTTTCAGAAGCCATTGGGTTCGAGACTGAACTTCAGTACAGCTTTTCATCCCCAAACCGATGGTCAATCTAAAAGAACAATTTAGACGCTTTAAGATATGTTGCGTGCATGCGTGATGGATTAAAATACCAGTTGGGACTGATGTCTACCTTTAGCAGAATTTGCTTACGACAACAATTTTCATGTAAGCATTGGAATGGCTCCTTATGAAGCATTATATGGGAGACGTTGCAGAACTCCAATTTGCTAGAATGAAGTAAGTGAGAGACACCTAGATAATCAAGAATTGATTGATCAAGCAACTGAACAGTTGAATCTGGTTCGACTAAGGCTAAGTATGGCGCAAGATGGACAAAAGAACTATGTTGATAAATGACGAAGAGAGCTAGAATTTTCAGTAGGTGACAAAGTGTTTCTGAAAGTCTCCCAATGAAAAGGTGTCCTTCGTTTTCAGCAGCGAGGTAAGCTAGCATCTCGTTACATTGGTCCGTATGATATTATTGAAGTCAGCCCAATTGTGTATCAACTTGCACAGCCCCCAAGTATGGAAAGAATTCACAACGTGTTTCATGTTTTGATGTTAAGAAAGTATGTTCAAGATCCTGCTCATGCGCTTGAAGAACTGCCAGTTGAGGTTGCTGAAGACCAATCCTACCCTGTACAGCTAGTTGCTATACTAAACCGGTCAGTTCGTCAGTCTCGCAGTCGAAGCGTGCCTATGGTTCGAGTTGTTTGGCGTAATGGCCAAGTCAAGGAACAATCTTGGGAGACTGCGGAGACGATACATGTGAGACTTCCTTACTTATTTTCTTAGGTACTTGTGCTAAAATTTCAAGGCCAAAATTTTTATATGGAGGGGAGGACGTGAGACCTGGATCCTTTCCCCTGATAGATGTCCTAGAAATCCAGATACCAGTGAAGCTGAAATGATCATTTTATCCCTAAAGAAATGGATGTGTGGTAGCCAGAAATGGTATTGAACGTTCTTTCCTCTTTTAGTTCATTTCATTTCCCACTTTTTTTCATTTCTTACCTGATTCATTTCTATTTTAGATGGTATATCTCCTATTCTTAAGGGATAATTTCAGAATTAAATCTTAAATATTATCTCCTTATATCTAACCTTAAAAGTAGGAAAAATTAATTTCATTAATCCTATAAACATACCAGCTGGTCACACACATGTTTTCACACTAAAAACACCTAAAATTATCATGTGATAACCTCTCTTCCTTACCTTTGGTGCCAAAAATTACTCTACATTGACCATAGGCGAAATCTTTCATCCTTTATCAGATTTTTACAAGTAATAGCTCATTGGAAACCTCTTTTCATCATTCATCTTGTTATCTTTGTTTCATCATCAGAAGATTAGTTCTTCCCCATATTAATTGCAATCACAATTCCCTAGGTATTGGTGCCGAAATTTCTTGATTCTTCCTTTAATTGGTTTTAGTTTGTGTTCCTCTTTTTTGTATGATTTTTTGGCATATATTCTTGTTATAATATCACAAATTTATCCTTGGCATGCTCTCTATATGTGAAATCGGCATACCCTACTCATTTGCCCCATTGTTTCCAAAATTTGTCAATTAGTTTATCTGATGGATTCTGATCTTATTCCTTTTAGTCGTTTGTGTAATTGACACTTAATCCTTCCTTGTTATCATGAAATCACAACCCTTAACATACTTATGCATGAAATCGCAATTTGCCCTATTGCCCTAACTTAGTATCTAAATTTACATGATGAATTAGGTTGAAAAGTCAGGTTGATTCTTGTTGTTCTTGGCTATCACATCAGACATCCGAGGGGGGTGGTTCCAATAGCTTTTGATCACTGATTTCTAATAGGTTTGGTGAGTGGAATTTGTAAGAAACTAGGATGTTTATTTGGTTTCTGAATATGCATGCTTAGTGTGGTATTGTCTTTACCTTATATGTGTTTAGGTGGTTCAGATCCTCTTGTTAAAGGCAAAGAATTTGCTACTTGTTCAAAGACAAGAAAGGTAGGATCTATACCTCATCGGTTTCTCTAGAGATCCTTTTTGCTTGATTAATGTTTCAGATTCATGTTCTTTGTGTATTCATATGCTCAGAATTGATATGTATGATTGCAGATTGGTTTGAGAATCCGTAGGCTATTTCAATTCCCTGTGGCAGGATGTATGTGCCTATTTTAGTTGTGATATGTGCATTGCACTTGCTGATTGAGTTGTGATGTGATTGAGGATGCCTTGTTGTGGTGTTATGCCCTGTACTTGCTTGTGTTTGTGTAAGACCCAGCCCGTAGGGGGGTCAGGTTATCCAATCCCACATCGGAAAGGATGGAGGGAGGTCTTGGGCTTATATGTGTAGTGTGAGTGGATCATTTGTAACAAGATGTATCTTTTGGGCCCACATCAGTTACATTTGGCTCCCTGTGTTGTGTGTTCACGTTTGGGCCCGTGAGTTTGGGCCCACGTCAGTAGCTCCCCTCGTGAGGACACGAGGTCTATAAGGAGGGGAGATTGTGAGACCCAGCCCGTAGTGGGGTCAGGTTACCCAATCCCACATCGGAAAGGAACGAGGGAGGTCTTGGGCTTATATGTGTTGTGTGAGTGGATCATTTGTAACAATATGCATCTTTTGGGCCATGTGGTTATAAGCCCAATCGAGCATTGCAGTTGTGATCCATCACGTGCACATACACGTCCGGACCCGCTTGGCCGAGAGTCCAGGGTCGGTTCGTGACAGTTTGCTTGTGCTTAATTGTGTGTTAGGATTCTTTTTCGATGGCCATTCAGGGTAAGCATTAATGCTCCTAGGGAGAAGAGAGGTAGTTCCTGGTATGGGAGTTGCATGGGTGGCAATCTCCACTAAGATCTCGCTGGATGCCTAGTCCTTGCGTGGCTAGATGCCTTGTCTTTGTGTGGCAAGATGACCTAATCCTTGTGTGGTTTGGATGCCCTTATCCTTGTTTGGTTTGGAAGCATTTGTCCTTGTGTGGAAAGATGAGTGGGCTTGCTGATTAGATTGGTTGCTAACAAACCGGAATTACTAGAAGCACTTAAAGGTGACTTAACTAACGAAAGCAAAATCGAACCAGATGCATTCTTAAAATCAAAAGCTAATGACTTAATAGAAGGATCATAAAATGCAAAAATCATTCTCACATAGACTGAGAAGTTGGCTGACTAGCCTTCTGATCAGTCTTCTCATTTTGGAACTAAAACATTTGATTTTTGAGGGTATAGCCGTCCTCCTATTACCTATAATGCTAGATTCCTGTCCATTTACTCTTTGTGCAGCTAAGCCTCAGACAACACAGGTGGGAGGGGAGCCTTTCAATTGTTTGGTTTAAATGATGTAATACTTGCCTGTGTACTTCTATTTTCAAACGTGTTCTTAGTCCACTCGAAGCATTGTTACTTTCGGCCCTATCTTTATTGTGTTTAACTGATGATTGCTTGATAGCCCTTTGGTAGTATAGATGAATCTGATGTTCATTGGGAGATGTGTGTTTAGATTTCTATAGATCTTATGATGTTGTGACCCTACTGAGATTCTTATAATCTCACCCTGTTATTTTTTCCTTTTTTCAGGCTTAGGTACATCTTCTGTCGGTGGTACTAGGATGTGAGATCAAGGCTGTATGGCAGGATGATATTGCATCACATTCGCATACATCCATCCTTGCGCATATACCCATGAATATGCAATTTGATTGGACTGCTTTCTAGTTCTTTGGATCCCTCTTATTCTTATTTTTTTCCAAAATATATTTGAGGGTATCTTGTTGGATTTTGAGACTCCTTTAGGACTTGTGTGTTATGGTTCCTTTGATTAATTATAAAGACTTCCGTTGATGTTTTTATTCACTACAGATTGCTAGTCTAAACTGATAAACATGTTCTAACCTTTAAAAAGCATAAGAAATGAATCTAATAAAACATAATTAGTGTGATTAAGCCTTGTGAGATTTAGATAGGTCCTAGGAAGAGCTTATTCTGGTTTCATGGCAGTAAAGGTCCTAATAGGTTGAGTTTGGGTCTTTACATGTAGTCTGATCTTGGGTCATGATATAAGGTTGAGGCTAGTAATTAGCATACTCTCTTTTGAAAAGATCTTGTAGGAAAAATGGGTGATTATTCCTCTTTTTGTTGTATCTCATCTTTTCTTATCCATGTTTGAATAGTTGCCAAATTGAGTGGTGCTAATTCAAAATTTATTCCACCATATTACTTTGAATTTCTTTAGGAGGACCGTAGGTTCAGTTTGCTTGTCTAATTATATAGTTCATTGCAGAATTCATGATATGCCAAAAATAATACCAAACTATAGTATGTGATCCTATGCAATTCTATCTAATTTAGTATGCTCTTTGAAATATTCAAATTTTTCTATTATTTTTGCAGGAAATAATTCTTTCATTGGACGTACGTCAAGGAACCATTGGTACCACCATTTCGGGATTTTTACCTAAATATTTCTTTGAAAAATAAAGAAATCATGTATGATATGGGGGCTAATACAATAATACTCTTTAACATGTCTTCTGGTAATCCCAATAATTATAATTTTTTAATTCTACAGGTTTTATTCCTTTCAAACTTTTGGAAGCAAAAGGATATTGTTTCCAATCATTATACAATAATATCCTGACAATTTTTCTTTTAGGAGTAGGCTATTTTGAGTAGGATTCCTTTTATTCATAGTATGCTCAATAAAAACTAATCCAGTTTGAAAGAAGATTCTTTCATAAAACTCTTTGACTTTTATTAAGTTGTTTGACAAATAATAAAAATTGGTGGAGGATATATTAGGAATAAAGGTTTTAATTTCATCTTCATTCAGTCATCATTTGAACACTCTAATGCTTGTTTTTTTATGATATATATTTTCAATTTTTTAGGTGCCTTTCGATTTTCTCAGAGTACTAATTGTGGAAGGAGAGTAAGGAGGTATAATCTGTTATACTTGGGTCTTTTTATAATGATTTAATGTCATTAATCCTCGAGATGGTTTCGGTGATGTGGAAGGCTGTGATATTAAGGCAACAAAGTAATTTGAGTTTTTTATTGGGTTTTCATGGGCTTGGATGAAGAGACTTTCATTAGGTTTTTTATTAGCTTCTTGAGTGGGATTTTTTGAAGAATTTTTTCCGATAATCTTTTTTTTCTTTAAACAATTCTTCTTTTCCTTCTCCTTTTCCTTTTCCTTTTCCTTCTTTTATTTCCTTTCTTAATCTTATTGCCTTTTTTTTTTTATATTACTTCTTCCTCGTTCGAGTCTTGTACTAAATATTTTAAGTTAATGGTATTTTTATCAAAGATGATTATAACACGAAATAATTTTTCCTTTACAATTTTCTCATTTTCTAAAGGTCTTCCTTTTCTTTTAGTCTGTTTTCTTACTCATTTTTTCTCTAATTTCTTGTTTATTGACATACATTTTGGATATTATTTATCAAAGGGTTTAAATTTCTGTAATTCACACATAGTAGATTTATATATTTATTTAATTTCTTGATATATTTTTAATCTTTCGACTTCATTATTCCAATTCAAGTCTATTTTATGCCTAAAATACCTTTTTATTTTACTACTTTTATTTTCTTTATTCTGTTTCATTTTGAGTTAGTTATTCTATAATTATTTTTAACTCACTTAATAATTTATTTGCCATTAAGGATAAGAAATCAATTAGATTATTAGAATCTTCTTTTATCAACTCTATTTCAAAATCAAAATTAGATAAGAATACATCTCATCTAGCAAATATTTATTTATATACTCAATTTTTTACACCTTTTATCTAGTATGAATTTTGCAGATTTACAATCAATCTTTAATAGTAATTTTTTGTTAAAAAGATATATTTATACATTATATTATTACCACTAGTTTCTTTTTTATTGTCGGAGTAATTAACTTGTGTGTTATTCCATATTCCTGAATAGAATCTCATCAATTGTTCTTTGTTATTTAATTTTTATTTTTGTATACCCTCATATGCTTTATCTAAAACATTAGTTTTTATAATTAAACTGATAATATCTGGAATTCCTAAACATGGTAGTATTTTAATTTTTCTTTTAATTTCTTTAACTAGCATCCTTCCTAAGATATTTATATAATGATAAATATTTAATTCTAATGTTTGGTATAAAATCTGTTATATAATTTAAACATCCTAAAAGTATTTGTAGTTAATTTTTATCTTTGATTTTATTTGAGAATTTATTTGCAAACTCAATGCTTTTGCTATTGGAGTATAACTTTCTTGATTTATTTCAAATCCTAAAATAATCTTGGCCTGAAATAACTTCATTTTTGTGATTGATATTAATAATTTATTTATTTTTATAATATTTAGGAATTGTGAAATCTTGAAATTTCATATAGGTGAATCGAGATTTAAGTACTAGGCTTGGAAGATGTAAAACGACTCATGGAATTTATGAATAAGATTTTGTCAAAAATAAAGCCTTCCTGTTGAGTTATTTGGATCACATGAAACAACTATTGTTGATTGGAATAGAAAGAGTATATTTTTGTTAAACCCAAATTGTGGATTATTTCCATAATTTTATCTTTGGTTATGTTTGCTTTCTAAGTATTCTTTAATATCGATAACCTTGTAAAGTGCTTTTTGAATGTCGATTTTGAAGTTTGAAAATTTGAATCAGAATTAAGACCTTTATTTCATAATTTCTTTCTTTTTATATTTAAATTTAGAGAGTGAATTTAGGAGATATGAGAATGAATGTTGCAAGGAGGCATCAAGAAGGATTTTCTTGATTTAGGATCGAAATTAGGTCGAAAGACGATATGTGTAGGTGTGGAAATTTTCTAGGACTTTTCAGAAGTGTATTTTGATACTAAATAGTTTTTCTAAAGGTTATTTTGAGGTATTTTATTTATGATAAATTTTATAATTATAAAAAATTAATTTGATCCTTTTGGGGTGTTCTGTTATTTTTTGAGAAATTTATTAGAATTTTCGAGATATTTTTCGGGATAGTAGGCAATTTATTATGATTTTTTATCCAATTTCTGGAATTTATATATATATATATATATATATATATATTATTACTTATTATTAAATTATTATTTTTTAAAAAAGAGACAGGTCAAAATGCAGAAGACTCCGTCGTTTTGACCTAGCCTAGTCAAAACTATGACGTCGTCTCCTTATTTTTTTTTTACAACAAAATGATGTCTTCTTTAGGATGAAGTGATGTCGTTCCAGTTCCAGGATGAGTCACACTCGAGATCCTTTGGTGCTCTACACTTGTGTGAATCAGAGGTTGCCAAGCCCTAGGCCCCACATGTGGATGGAGCAAATCTAGCGAGAGAAGGCCATGCGTGGGTATAGCCCCACACGTGTTTTAATCAACTGCCGAGTATGCCCTATGTATATGTATGCATGCCGAGACTTGTATGTACTTGTATGCATCCTTTGAGATTTGTTTCAGCATATACATATCGTCCGGCATACGTCTCTTCACTAGGTACCATTTTTTTCCTTAGTTTCGTATTTGGGTTATATAATGAGTGACCTTGTGTGTTTGTTTAGTATGGCAAGGTTTGTTTGGTCACGTACTCCTTCTAGGGCTCGTCGGGGTAGGAACGAAGCTCAAGGTGAATAGCAACCAAATGAGCAGAATGAGCTGATTGCAAAAATTGAGCAAGGTGGGCAAGCTGAGCCACAAAATCAGGTTGAGCAACCTGAAAACCAACCCAAACTTGAAATTCTTGCCACACCAGCAGCCCCAGCTGCACCCGTCATAGATCTCGTAATAGTGAAGATACTGAATGTGTCGCAAGGGATTGCTACAAACTAGGAGCGATTGGAGGTTTAAATTCAGAATGCTTCCGTACCTCCCGAGGAAGACCCCATTCCTCCCGTTGCTCTAGTTCAGCGAACAATCCTAGAAGAGGCTGAAAGACTTCCGATGGTGATTACCAAGTTGCTGAAAGAGGCCCTTCAATTAGGATGTAACGATTTCTGTTGCGGTTCTGACCCCTTTGGGATAACAATTGACTTGTGATCTAATCTACATCGGCTGTGAATAGTGTGTAACCGTGGGGAGCACCTATCTTGTTTGTGAAGAAGAAAGATGGTTTGCTGCGATTGTGCATCGACTATAGGCATTTGAATCATGTGACCATGAAGAACAAGTATCCTCTGCATCAGATTGATAACTTGTTCGACCAACTCCAAGGTGCAGCCATGTTTTCCAAAATTGATCTAAGATCGGGATACCATCAGTTACATATTCATGAAGTTGATATTCCGAAGACTGCATTCAGATCGCGATATAAGCATTTTGAATTTCTGGTTATACCATTCGATTTGAGCAATACTTCAGCGGTGTTCATGGACTTAATTAATAGAGTATTCCGAGAGTTTTTTGACAGATTCGTGGTAGTCTTCAGCGACCACATTCTGATTTACTCAAAATTGAAGAAGGAGCATGCTGAACACTTGTGGATTGTGCTGAAAATTCTGAGAGATCGATAGCTATTTGTGAAGTACTCCAAATGTGAATTCTGGTTAAGTGAGGTTGGTTATCTTGGAAATGTTGTTTCTACCCGTGGCATTCTTGTTGATCCAAAAAAGATTGAAGCCCTTAGTGCTAGGGAACCCCTGTGGATTGTATTTGAAGTTCATAGTTTTTTTGGCCTAGCTTGATACTACCGTCGCTTTGTGGAGAATTTCTCATTGCTTGTTGGAATTTTGACAAAATTGACGTGCAAGGAGAGCCATTCGTGTGGACTGAGAAATGCTAGCAATGTTTTGAAGAATTGAAGACCAGATTGGTGATCGCACCTATTTACACTTTGCCGGTTAGCAGAAAAGAGTATGTGGTTTACAACAATACGTCGAAATGTGGCCTTGGATGTATGTTGATGCAACGTGGGAAAGTTGTTGCCTATGCTTCATAACAGTTGTGTCTGCATGAGAGCAACTACCCTATGCATAATTTGGAGCTTGCAGCCATAGTATTTGCATTGAAGATATGGTGCCACTATTTGTATGGTGAGACGTGCAGAATCTTCCCCGACCACGAAAACTTGAAGTATCTCCTTACGCAGAAGAAGCTGAATATAAGACAATGAAGATGGGTGGAGCTGTTTAAAGACTATAATCTGATCATTGAGTACCATCTAGGAAAAGAAAATGTTGTTGCTGATGCCTTAAGTTGGAAGACCCATTCTTCTCCTTCTTCTTCTTATATTCTGGCCTATGTGCATGCACACTATATGCCTATGTTGCTGGATTTGAGGGCTACGCTTGTGCATCTTGGCAGTGATTTTGCTGGTTAGTTACTGGCCCAAATTGAAGTCAAGCCTACCTTGTTGGAAGAGATTCAATATCAGTAATTTGAAGACCCAAGATTGGCTGAAATTCAGCAGTAGTTTGCTGATGATGCTGATGCTGTGGTTCGTGTTTTCTGAATCTAAGAGGATGGAGTTCTTATTTTCAGAAACCAGATATGTGTGTCACAAGATGTCGATGTTCGCAATCTGAATTTGTCCAAAATGCAGAGTTCAAAATTTGCTAGTCATCCTAGTAGTACCAAAATGTAGCGAGATTTGAAAGAGCAATTTTGGTGGCTGAATATGAAGCGTCATATTG
The DNA here is from genome assembly GCA_019739055.1 of Passiflora organensis. Taxonomy (NCBI): domain Eukaryota; kingdom Viridiplantae; phylum Streptophyta; class Magnoliopsida; order Malpighiales; family Passifloraceae; genus Passiflora; species Passiflora organensis. The sequence goes on from JAEPBF010000014.1 coordinate 134,747, forward strand.
CTGAAGTCATTGCCCGATGCCTTGTATGTCAGCAAGTGAAGATTAAGCATCAGAGACCCGTTCATTTATGTCAGTCACTTCCGATTCTAAAATGGAAGTGGGAGCATGTCACGATGGACTTTGTGCTTGGTTTTCCAAGATTGAGTGAGGATTCAATACCATTTGGGTGATTGTGGATCGATTGACGAAATTCGCACATTTCCTTCCTGTCCATATTACAGACAGCCCTAAGAAAATGGTTGTTCGTTATTTAGATGAGATTGTTCGACTTCATGTTGTGCCAGTTTCCATTGTTTCTGATCATGATCCCCGTTTCACTTCATTATATGGGAGATGTTGTAGACCTCCAATTTGCTAGAATGAAGTAGGTGAGAGACGCCTAGATAATCCAAAATTAATTTATCAAGCAACAGAATAGTTAAATCTGATTCGACAAAGGCTGAGGACGGCACAAGATCGATAGGAAAACTATGCTGATAATAGACGAAGAGAGCTGAAATTTGTAGTTGGTGACAAAGTGTTCTTGAAAGTCGCCCTATGGAAAGGTATTCTTAGTTTTCAGCAATGAGGTAAGTTAGCACCTCGTTATATTGGTCCAGATGATATTGTCAAGAGAATTGGCTCAGTTGGATATCGACATGCCTTGCCCCCGAATATGGAAAGAATTCACAACATGTTTCATATTTCGATGTTGAGAAAGTATATTCGAGATCCAGCTCATGTGCTTGACGAACCACCAGTTGAGGTTACTGAAGACCTATTTCCTCACTTGTTTTCTTAGGCATTTGTGCTAAAATTTCGAGGATGAATTTTTATAAAAAGAGGAGGATGTGAGACCCTGATCCTTTCCTTGATAGATGTCCTAGAAGTACAGGTATCGATATAGCTAAAATGACAATTTTGCCCTTGTAAAAATGGATATGTGGTGGCCAGAAATGGATTTGATGGTTCTTTCCTATTTTGATTTATTTCATTTCCTTTCTTTTTCATTTCTTTTCTGTTTCATTTCCATCCTATGTGATTTTTTCTTATTCTTAAGAGATAATTCCATATTTAATTCCTAAGGATTATCTTTTTATATCTAACCTTAAAAGTTGAAAAAATTAATCCTATTAAATTTTATAAGTATAGTAGCCGGCCATACACATGTCTCCATGTAAAAACACCCTAAACTATCACGTGATACCCTTTCTTTCTTTCCCTTTGTAGCCGAACTTCTTCCTACACAAACCATAGTTGAATTCTTTCATCTTTCATCAGATTTCTGCAAATAATAGCTTGTTGGAATCCTCTTTTCATCTTGCATCTTATTATCTTGGTTTCATAATTAGAAGGTTGGTTTTCTTCTTTATTTAATGATGCTGATTTTTCTAGAGTTCTTAGCCAAATTTCTTCTGATTCAACCCCTTGTTGATTTATGTTTCTATTCATCTTCATCATTTGAATGTTTGATACTTATCCTTGTTATGTTATAATGAATTCAGCCCTTGTATAGTCCTTATTGAAGAAATTGACATACCCTATGTAAGCGAATTTGATTAATTGACTTGTATATTGATTTCAAATCTTGTTCCTTTTAATCATTTGAGTAATTAGCACCTATTCATTTCTTATATTCATAAAATCGTAGCCCCTAACCTCTATAATGTTGAAATTGAATATACCCTATTAAACCCTACGTGTGATGAATTTATACTATGAATTGGGATGAATAATTATGTAATGACCCCAATTCCTACTTATTAAAATTTGCTCCGATTGAGGCCATTACCGTCGTGAAATCCAAACAAGCCCAAAGATACCTAGAACCTATCTGAATTCCACCAGACTTACCCATTAAATTTTTAATAACAAATGGAGCAGGATATTGGACAATCATTCTGGTATCATACGGAGTGAATAAAACATCAGCGGAAGTCTTTAAATTTAATTATTGGAATCAAAACACACAAGTCCCATAGGAATCCAAATAACCAGCAAGAAATCCTCCAACATGTTCCAAAACATAACAAGCAAAAGAGGGATCTTGAAAAACCAGAAAAGTAGTCCAATCTATGATCATATTTTATGTGCAAGAAACCAAGAAAATAAGAATGCAAAGGTGATGCAATATCACCCCGCCGTGTAGTCTTGATCTCACACACTGGTACCACGAAAAGTGAATGTACCTAAGTCTAAAAAAAATGGTGGAAACAACAAAATGAGATTACAAGAATCTCAGTAGGGTCACAACATCATAAGATCTGCAGAAACCATAAACACAAATCTCCAATCAATATCAGATCATTCCTAGCAACCAAAGGGGATCACGCAATTCAAGAATTCAGTTAAAAAGGGTAGGGTCGAATCTAAGGCTGAGGGGGGACTACAAATACTTTCGAAAACTCAGAAGTACACAGGTAGGTAGAACTCATCAGATTGCTCTCGGCAATGAAGAAGAAAGGCCATCCCCTTCCACCTGTGTTGTCCAAGGCTTACTGCACAAAAGGTAAATGGTTAACACACAAGCTAATCAGTAAGCTTATTCATTTTGCCACACAAGGACAAGTCATCCCAAGCCACACAAGGACAAGGGCTTCCTGCCACACAAGGACAGGGCTTCTGGCCACACAAGGATCAGACATCCAGTGAAGATTGCCACCCATACGACTCCCATACCAGTAAGAACCTCCCCTCTCACAAGGAGCATCAGTGCTTACCTCGAATGCCCACCGGAAAAAGATCCTGACATACAACACGTACCAGCACACACAACCAAGTACAAAACACAATACCACAACAGGGTATCCTTAATTATGTCAAAACACAATCAACATGTTCAATACACACCACACAAGAAAACTAGGCACTCATATCCTATCTTAAGGGATTTGGTATAGCCTAGAGGATCGCATCTTGGTCCGCAATTCAAGCATTCCTACTACAACATATGCGCATACAACATTACATGTAAAGGCACCGAAATTAGCAAGCAAACAACAAGGATCTTTGGAGAAACTAATGAGGCTTAGATCCTACCTCTTTTTTCTCTGAACAAGAAGTTATTCCCTTATCTTTATTCAATAATTCTGCACTACCTATAGCATCACAAGGCAAAGCCAAAACCAAACTCAGTATGCATATCCAATATCCAATTAAATACCTTATTTCCTTACCAATTCCACTCACTAAACCTATCAGAAACTAGTGATCAGATGCCGCAGGTACCTCCCCCGTGGATGTGTGATGTGATAGCCAAGAACTTAACAAGAATCAACCTGAATTACCGTCCCTAATTATCATACAATTTTTGGCACTAAGAATAGGAAAATAAGGCAAGTTGTGATTTCATGTTAACAAGTTGTAGGAGTTGCGATCATGTTAACAAGGAAGGATTAAGGGTTTATAACATGTATAATCAAAAGAAACAAGATCAGAATCCAATAAGTTAATCAATTGATCAAGATAGGCACAATAGGACAGTAGGGCAAAGGTAGAGTATACTGATTTCATGTATAGAAAAGATTCAAAGGATGAATTCAGGATTGTTCATTATGAATGGATATTAAACAATCATAAGAATAAAGGTAACAACATCAGAGATCAATCACAGACAGAATTATACAAATTTGAAAACCTAATTCAGCCGAATTTCGATTTAACTTTAGAGAAAGAAATACTAACCTTAAAAAAAGAAGAAGATGAAAATACGGTGAAGAGAGCTTTCCAACAAGCTATTATTTGTAGGAATCCGACAAATGATGAGAGAGTTATGCTTGTTTGAAATTCAAGAAAATTTTGGCAGAAATTGGGAGGTGTCGGGTTTTTAGGTCCTACCAATTTTGTGTGTTTTCTGTATAAGATTTTTGTGTGTTTTCTGTATAAGATTTTTGTGTGGTTGACTTTTTATTTATATAAGATGGTTATGAGATTATAACCCCTATCTTCAAGGCTTAATTAAAGTAAGATAATTATCAAAATTAAATTCTATAACTATCCCCCCTTAAACTTAGGGTTTTTATTTCCTAAGGTAATTATCAACCAATAAAGAATAAATTTAAAGAGAATTAATACCAGAAATAATTCTTAAACATCCCTTACCAATTTTGGCCATCACACATCCTTTCCTTCATGGGCAAAATGTTCTTTTTCACCTGCACTGGTTTCTGGACTTTTAGGACTCAAAATTCAGGGTCTCACAAATTAGATTGATTCTTGTTGTGTTCTTGGCTATCACATCACACGTCCAAGAGGACGTACCAACTGCATTTAATCTCTGGTTTTTTGTAGGATTAGTGAGTGGAATTGGTAAGGTGCTAGGATGTTTATTTGGTTTCTGAATATGTATGCTTAGTGTGGTATTGTCTTTGCTTTATGTGTGCTTAGGTGGTTCAGATCCTTTTGATAAAGGAAAAGGACTAGCTACATGTTTAGACACAAGAGAGGTAGGATCTATACCTCATTGGTTTCTCCAGGGATCCTTTTGCTTATTTGATGATTCAGTTTGTTTTTCTTGATATGCACATGCCTGTGGTTTGGTACTCATGCTTGCAGTTTGGTTTGTGCTACCCTAGTTAGGTTGCAGATCCCTATACTAGGATTGAATAGCTATTTCCGTTATACTATGTGTTATTGACTTGCTAATTGTATTATGATATAATTTATGATGCCTTGCTGTGTTGTTATACCTTGTACTTGCTTACTTGTGCTTGTACTTATATATTATGTTAGGATCCTTTTTTGGTGGCCATTAGGGGTAAGTGACTGATGCTCCTAGGGAGAGGAGAGGTACTTATTGGTATGGGAGTTGCATAGGTGGCAACCCCCAGTAATTGCACTATAGATGCCCAGTTTTTGTGGCTCTAGAAGCCTAGTCCTTGTGTGGCTAGTTGCCTTGTCCCTGTGTGGCAAGATGGATAGGCTTGCTGATTAGATTGTTTGCTAACTTTTTACCCTTTGTGTAGCTAAGCCTTGGACAACACAGGTGGAAGGAGATAACCATTCAATTATATAAATCAGATGATGAATTACCTACCTGTGCACTTCTTGTTTCAGAAGTGTTCTTTGTCCTCTCAAGATTTAGTGTTTTCGGCCCTACCCTTATTATGCTTGTTTGATGTTTATTTGATACCTCTTTAGTAGTGTATGTGAATCTAATGTTGATTGGGAGATGATTGTTTAGATTTTTGTAGATCTTATGATGTTGTGACCCCACTAAGATTCTTGTAATCTCATCCCATTATTTTTCCTATTTTTCAGGCTTAGGTATATCTTTTGATAGTGGTACTGAGGTGTGAGATCAAGTCTGTATGACGGAACGATATTGCACCACTTTCACATGCCTCCTTTCTTGCTAGATTGATTGCGCATATATCATGATTCATGCTTTCTTGATTGGATTACTTTCTGGTTTTATGATTCTCTGATTTTTCTCCCCATTTCTGAAACATGTTGGGATTGTTTGCTGGATTTTGAGACTCCTTTGGGACTTGTATGTTATTGTGAGACCACGAATTTTGAGTCCTAGAAGTCCAGAACCTAGTGCAGGTGAAAAGATAATTTTTCCACTGAAGGAAAGGATGTGTGATAGCTGAAATTGGTAAGAGTTGTATGGTTGTTAATTCTGGTTTTAATTCCCTTTAATCTAAGTCCTTATAGATAGATAATTGTCCTAGAAATTAAAATCCCTAAAAATAGGGGAAGATAATTGCAGAATTTAAATCTGATAGTTTTTTTATTTTAATAAAGCCTTTAAAGAAGGAATTATGATCCCATAACCATCCTCAATAAATAGAAAGCCAACCACATAAAAATATTACACCAAAGTATACAAATTTCGTAAACCCTAAAAACCTTACACCACCCTACTTCTGTCGAAATCCATTGGGATTTCAAACTAGCATAACTGTCTCATCATCGGTCGGATTCTTGCAAGTAATAACATTATGGAAATCTCTCTTCATCCTCTTTCTAATAATTTTTGGATTTTTTTCGAGAGGTTAGTATTTCTTTCTCTAAAGATAAGTTGAAATTCGGCGGTACTACCAAATCTTCTTAAACTTCAATGTAGCATAACTTTTTCATCTTTTGTCGGATTTCTGAAGATAATAGCTTGTTGGAAAGATATCTTCATCCTCTTTCCAACCATATTTTTTTTGTTTGGACATTTGTATTTCTTTGTCAAAAGATAAGTTGAAATCAGCGGCGGAACTAGGTTTTCGGCAGAACTAGGTTTTCGGCGAAACTAGGTTTTCGGCGAAACTGCTAAAATCTTCTTGAACTTCAAAATAGCATAACTCTTTCATCGATTTTTTTATTTCTACAAATAATAGCTTGTTGGAAATCTCTTTTCATCCTCTTTCCAACCCTATATGTTTTGTTGTTTTGACATTAATATTTTCTTGTCTAAGGTTAAGTCGAAAATGGGCAACGGAATTAGGTTTTATGATTTCTACAGTTTTGTCTTCAGTTGATTTCTGTTGTCGTTTCGCATGTTTTTATGATTGCCTAACATCTATTCATGATGTATGATCATGAATTTCCTTCTTTTGAACTTCTCTATGCTTGAAGTCGAAATTGTCCTATGCCCTACTCTTAGCGCTGAAATTTGCATAGTTAAATTGGAATGATAATTTAGGTTGAATCTTGTTAAGTTCCTGGCTATCACATAACACATCCAAGAGGGAGGCACCTATAGCATCTGATCATTGGTTTCTGATAGGTTTGGTGAGTGGAATTAGTAAGGAAATAGGGTATTCAATTGATTATTGAATATGCATGCTTAGTTTGTTTTTGTCTTTGCCTGGTGATAATATAGGTGGTTCGGAAATACCTAATAAAGGCAAAGGAGTAGCTTCTTGTTCAGAGACAAGAGAGGTAGTATATATGCCTCATCGGTTTCTCTAGAGACCCCTGTTATTTTCTTGATATTTTTGATACCTGCCCTTGTTGTATTGCATGCGATTTGATTATAGGGTGAGAGTATGAATTTCGGATTGAGATATGGATCTCATAGGCTATATCGAACCCCTGAGTTAGGTATTAAATGCCTGAGTTGCATATGTTATGTTAATTGAATATGTTGATTGTTTTCTGACATAATTGAGGATATCCTGTTGTGGTATTATGCTTTGTACTTGCCTGTGTGGGCTTGTACATGTTTATGTTTCAGGATCCTTTTTCAGTGGCCATTCGGGGTAAGTGCTGATGTTCCTAGGGAGAGGAGAGGTTCTTACTGATTTGGGAGTTGTATGGGTGGCAAACCCCAGCATGCGCGCACTGGATGTCTGGTCCTTGTGTGGCCGGAACCCTGTCCTTGTGTGGCAGGAAGGCCTTATCCTTGTGTGGTTTGGGATGCCCTAGTCCATGTGTGGCTTGGGAAGACTTATCCTTGTGTGGCAATATGAATAGGCTTACTGATTAGCTTGTGTGTTAATCGTTTACCCTTTGTGCAGTAAGCCTTGAGCAACACAAGTGGAAGGGGATGGCCTTTCTTCTTCATTGCTGAGAGCAATCTGATTAGTTCCACCTGCCTGTGTACTCATTTTTCAGAAGTGATTGTAGTCCTTCCTCAACCATAGATTCGGCCCTAACCCTTTTTGATTGGTTCTTGAATTGCGTGATCCCCTTTAGTTGTTTAGGAATGATCTAATGTGAATTGGGAGATTTGTGTTTAGGGTTTCTACAGATCTTATGATGCTGTGACCCTACTGAGATTCTTGTAATCTCATACCGTTGTTTTACTATTTTTCAGGCTTAGGTACATCCACTGTCTGTGGTACCAGTGTGTGAGATCAAGGCTGCAAGGCGGGGCGATATCGCATCATATTTGGATACTTGTTCCTTGTTTACTTGCACATATAACATGAACAATTGGGCTACTTTCTAGTTTATTTTAAAAACCCTCCTTTGCTTGCTATTTCCGAAATATGTTGGAGGATTTCTTGCTGGTTATTTGGATCCTTATGGGACTTGTGTGTTATGAACCCAATGATTTATTCTAAAGACTTTTGCTGATGTTTTATTCACTTCGTATGCTACCAGAATATTTGTACAATATCATGCTCTAATTGTTGTTAAACATTAAAATAAACATGCTAAAAGTCAGAAGTTAATGGTAAGCCTGGTGAGATTCAGATAGGTCCTAGGTGTCATTTGGGCTTATTTGGGTTTCACGGTGGTGATAACCTTAATTGGAGCAAATAGTAATAGTTAGGAATTGGGGTCGTCACAGTTATGATTCCTTTGATTATTTATAAAGATTTTCGCTAATGTTTTTATTCACTCCGTATAATATCAGATTGTATGTCTAATGTTAAACATGCTCCAACTTTTAAAATTTAAAAGTTGTGTGACTTGAGCCTTGTGGGATTTAGATATGTCCTTGGAAGGGCTTGTTTGGGTTTCACGGCGATAAGGATCCTAATAGGTTGGGTTTGGGTCCTTACATAACATATAGCCTGCTAGGTCACAACCCACATCAGGCACACACATATAGTCTATCCATACAGCATCCATCAATAAGCAATATTCCCGTCAACCTGGGATTTCATGTAGTTACCATGTTTGGCTAAACATTAACCATCTATTCTAAGTTGTTCCTAAGAACACACATATATAGTTTTTACTTTTAAAACCCAAACAATGCATCCATGTCATGCATATAGCTTTTACTTTGAAAATCTAATAATGCATGAAATGCAAGAACATCAAGAGGAACTCATATGAAGTTGATTAAGGTGTAATTTGATATTTATTTGATGTTGGTTAGGTTTAAGATAGATTTAGGGGTGTCAAAATGGGGTACATAGGCTGTAGTAAAATTCCTCTGTATCGTATGGCTCCTTTGGAAATGATGGAATTGAAAACATAATTGGAATATTTGCTGGATCATGGTTTCATTCGACCAAGTGTGTCACCATGGGGAGCACCTATCTTGTTTGTAAAGAAGAAAGATGGTTCACTGTGACTGTGCATTGACTATCGACAGTTAAATCACATACGTCCCTTCTTACATCAATATGCATCGCTGTAAACCACATACTCCCTTCCACCAATTGGTAAGGTAAGGATAGGTGCGGAATCACATATTTGTATGGCAAGACATGCCAAATCTTCACTGACCACAAAAGCCTGAAATATCTCCTTACACAAAAGGAGTTGAATATGAGACAACGAAGATGGGTGGAGCTGATTAAGGACTACGACTTGATCATCGAATATCATCCTGGAAAAGAAAATGTATTTGCTGATGCCTTAAGCCGAAAATTTCATCCTCCTTTTTCATTAGTTTTGGCTTACATGCACACCAATTAAATACCTATGTTGCTAGAGTTCAAAGCTACCCATGTGAATCTTGGCATTGATTTGTCTGGTTTTTTGTTGGTGGGAATTGAAGTCACACCTACCTTGAATGAGAAAATCCGGAATCAGCAATTAGAAGATCTGAAACTAGTAGAAATTCGGAAGCAACTGTTTGATGATGTTGATGCTATAGCTCGCAATTTCAGAGAACGAGATGACAAAGTTCTTGTCTTCGGAAATCGAGTATATGTTCCACAAGATGTTGATATTCGTAATCTTATTTTATCTGAGGCGCATAGTTCGAAGTTTTCTATCCATCCTGGTAGTACAAAGATGTACCGAGATTTAAAGGAACAGTATTGGTGGCTGAACATGAAGAGTCACATTACTGAGTTCAATGGCCCATGTCTCGTATGTTAACAAGTAAAGATCGAGCATTAATGATTTGCAGGTCTACTTCAGTCACTTCCGATTCCAGAATAGAAGTGGGAGCATGTCATGATGGATTTTGTGACCGGTTTGCCTAGATCACAGTGAGAATATGATGCCATTTGTGTAAACATGGATCGATTGACGAAATCTGCACACTTGCTTCCTGTACGTGTGACAGACACACCCAAGAAATTAGTTATTTGTTACTTAGATGAGATTGTTCGATTGAATGGAGTGCTAGTTTCCATTGTTTCAGATCATTACACTTGTTTCACATCACAATTTTGGGAGAAATTCCAAAATGGGTTGGGTTCAAAACTAAACTTCAGTACATCGTTTCATCCCCAAACCGATGGTCAATCAGAGAGGATGATTTAGACACTCGAAGACATGTTACGTGTGAGTGTACTAGACCATCATAGCGGTTGGGATCGATGCCAGCCATTGGCGGAATTCGATTATAATAATAGCTTTCATGTAAGCATCGGTATGGCACCTTATGAAGCACTGTATGAGAGACCTTGCAGAACACCTATTTTCTAGAATGAAGTAGGCGAGAGACATCTAGACAATCCAGAATTGATTGATCAAGCAACAGAGCAGTTGAACTTGGTTCGACAATGGCTAAAGACAGCCCAAGATCGACAGAAAGACTACGCCGATAATCGACAAAGGGAGCTGGAACTTACAGCAGGTGATAAAGTATTTTCGAAGGTCGCCCTGTGGAAAGGTGTCCTTCGATTTCAGCATCGAGGTAAGTTAGCAACTCGTTACATTCGTTTGTATGACATTGTCGAGAGGATTGACCCTGTTGCATACTAACTTGCTTTACCTCCAAATATAGAAAGAATTCACAACATGTTTCAAATTTCAATATTGAGAAAGTATGTGCGAGACCATGCTCATATGCTCGAAGAACCACTAGTTGAGGTTGCTGAAGACCTATCTTATCCCGTACTGCCAGTTTCCATACTAGATCAGTCAGTTCGTCAACTTCGCAGTCGAAGCGTGCCTATGGTACGAGCCACTCGTTACCCCTTGATTCTAAAAATAGAATGACGCCTATACCTATAGCCCAATTTGCTCGAAAGTCTTTTTGTTGTCCAATGGCCCACTTGACTGTTGGAAGAGAGCACTCTGAAGGGAGGTCTTTCCAAGAATAAGAGAGCCAGAAGGTGATGCCTCTGCGAATAAAGAGCACTGGGCACAATGGGACGTGTCGATAAAGTTGATGTATTCCCATTGTTTGACGTAATGGTCAAATCGAGGAATAGTCTTGGGAGGCTGAGGAATCTATGCTTGCAAAATTTCCTTACCTATTTGTTTAGGTACTTATGTTGAAATTTGAATGCTAATTGGTCCAGAAGCCAGTGTAGGTGAAAAAAACATTTTTCCCCTGAAGAAATGGAATGTCTAGTAATTATTTCTGGTACTAATTCCCTTTGATTTGGTTCTTTATTGGTTGATAATTACCTTAAAAAAATCTCTAAAATTAAGGAAGAATAATTACAGAATTTAATTCTGATAATTATCTTACTTTAATCCAACTCTTAAAGTAGGGAAATTAATCTCATAACCACCCTATATAAAGAGGAAGTTGGCCACACTTAAACCTTACATAGAAAATATAGAAAATTCGTACAACCGAAAACTCTACACCTCCTTATTGCTACCGAAATCTGCTTAAACTTCAAAATAGCATTACTCTCTTATCCTTTGTCAAATTCTTGCAAATAATAACTTGTTGGAAAGATCTTTTCATCTTCTATCTAACCATCTTTAGATTTTTTATCTAGAGGTTAGTATTTCTTTGTTGTAGTTTAGGTCATAATTCGGCGGGATTGGTTCCAAAATTGTGTGATTCTGCCTTCAATTGATTTCTGTTACTGTTTATCTTGTTCATATGATTGTTTAGCATCCATTCATGTTGTATACTCATGAGTTCCTCCATTTAATTTTCTTTATACATGAAATTGGTATGCCCTACCATTGCCCTATTATTACCTATCTTGATCAATTGATTATCCTATTGGATTCTAATCTTGTTTCTTTTGATTGTACATGTTATAAACACCTAATCCTTCCTTTTTAACATGAATTGCAACCCTTATAACTTGTTAACATGAAATCGCAACATGCCCTATTGCCTTATTCTCAGTGCCGAAAATTGTATGTTGATTAGAGATGGTAATTTAGGTTGTTTCTTGTTAAGTTCTTAGCTATCACATCACATATCCAAAGGGACGGCACCTGTGGTATCTGATCACTGGTTTCTGATAGGTTTGGTGAGTGGAATTGGTTAGGAAATAGGGTATTTACTTGGTTATTAGGTATGCATGGTTAGTTTGGTTTTGTCTTTGCCTTTTGATGCTATAGGTGGTTCAAAATTAATAAATAAAGACAAACAGATAGTTTCTTGTTCAGAGACAAAAGAGGTAGGATCAATGCCTCATCGATTTCTCCAGAGATCCTTTTGTTTTCTTGTTAATTTCGGTATTTATGCTTGTGTTAATATATGCGTATATGTGTGAGATAGTATATGTATGAGTTGTGGATTGATTTAAGGCTTATCTAGGCTATACCAAATCCCTTAACATAGGTTATGAGTGCCTAGCTTGCATATGTTGTGTGTATTGAACATACTGATTGTGTTCTGACATGATTAAGAATACCTTGTTGTGGTATTGTGCTATGTGCTTGATTGTATGTGCTTGTATGTGTTTGTGTGTCAAAATCCCTTTTTAGTGGCCATTCAGGGTAAGTGTTGATGCTCTTAGGGAGAGGAGAGGTTCTTACTGGTATGGAAGTCGTATGGGTGGCAGTCCCTAGCCTGTGTGTACTGGATACCTAGTCCTTATGTGGCTAGACGCCTTGTCCTTGTGTGGAAAGATGCCCTTACCCTTGTGTGGTTTGTATGCTCTTACCCTTGTGTGGTTTGGATGCCATTGTCCTTGTGTGGCTTGGATACCTAGTCCTTGTGTGGCAGGATGAATAGGCTTGCTGATTAGCTTGTTTGCTAACCTTTTTATCTTTTGTGCCGCGAAGCTTTAGATAACACAGGTGGAAGGGGATGGTCTCTTCTGTTAATGAGATTGAATGATTATTTACCTGTCTGTGTACTTCTGATTTTCAAAAGTGTTTGTAGCCTACCCTCAGCCTTAATTTCGGCCCTAACCTTATTGTTTGATACTTGAATTATGTAATCCCTCTTTAGTTGTATAGGCTAATCTGATGTTGTTTGGGAGATTTCTGTTTAAGATTTCTAATGATCTTATGATGTTGCGACCCTACAGAGATTCTTGTAATCTCATCCTATTGTTTTCACCATTTTTTAGGCTTAGGTACATTCGATGTTCGTGGTACTAGTGTGTGAGATGAAGGCTGCACAGGGGGGCGATATTACATCATGTTTGCATTCCTGTTTCCTTGGTTGCTTGTACATACAACTTGAACTTTGATTGTACTATTTTCTGGATTTTCAAGTCCCTCATTTGCTTGTTTGTTTCCAGATTATATTGGAGGTTACTTGTTGGATTTTTTGATCCCTATGGGACTTGTGTGTTTGTGGTTCTAATGATTCAATTTAAAGACTTCCGTTGATGTTTTATTCACTTTGCATGATACCAGAATGCTTGTTCAATATCATGCTCCAATTATTATAAGTACAAAGAATAAATATGCTAAAATTGGCATTCAAATATGTCCTTGTTTTGGGCTTGTTTGGGTTTCACAACAGTAAGGGTCCTAATAGAAACAATATTAGTAGATTAGGAAATAGGATCCTTACAGAGGATCCTTTGTTGTGATTTATGTATGCACCTATGTGTATTATTTATGCTTTGTTTGAAGGATCCTTTTGTCACTAGACATGCAAGGTAAGTATTGTTGCTTCTAGGAAGAGGAGAGGTGCTTGCCGAACTGGGAGGTTTATCGGTGGTTATTCCCAACACGAGCTCGTTGGATGCCTTGAAGGTCGGTTTGAGTCCGAACATCAGGATTTATCTTAATTCAAGTCTGTATGGCAGGATAACTTGTAGGCCAGTTCAAGTCTAAACATTAAGAGTGCTGCTAGGCCAGTTTGAGTCTGGACGTTAGGGACAAAGGCTTGCTGTGATATTGTTTGATTAACCTTTTTACACTTTTTGCAGCAAAACCTTAGACAACATGGGCAGATGTGGACAAACATTGGTTTTGAAAATCATATAAGAATGTAGGCTGCCTGTGTGTTTCTGAATGAGAAGTGTTTTCAGTCCTTTCCCCCTTGTTTTCTAGTACTTTCGGCCTACCCTATGTGATTGTATGTGCTTGTGTTACTTTCAGCCCCACTTGTGTATATGTGTGTCTGCAAATTTAGTTATTTATATTAATTGTTTAGTTGTTGATTTTATGGCATATTGGGAGATGTTTGATTAGGAATCCTTAGTTCTTATGATGTTGTGATCCTATTGAGATTCTTGTAATCTCATCCCTTATTTTCTCCTCCTTTGTAGGCTTAGGTTTGTGCTTTGCTGGTGGTACCAAAGGTGTAAGATCAAGGTTGCATGGCTAGATAAATTTGTACCTTATTTGCATCCCTTTTCCATTCATTGCGCATGCATTCTATCTAAAACATGTGTGAACTTTCTTTCTGGCTTTTCAACTCCTCTTCTTCCTCTTATTGCTTACAAAATTCTTATTAATAATTGGTTGATGTTTTGAGATTCCTTTGGGACTTGTGTATTATGTTTTCACTTGTTTTCTGCATTAACATAACTCTTCCCCTGATGTTTTCTTTCACTCCATATAAGCCAGAATTTTGTTTAATGAATTACATGCTCCAACCTTTTAAAAGTATATGAATCAACCAAAAAAACTTTTAATTAGTAAGACTTGAGCCTTGTCGGATTCAAATAGGACTTTGTGAGGGCTTATTCGAGTTTCTCAATGGTAATGGCGCTTGTAGGTTGGTTTTGGGTCCTTACTAACATGGTATCGAAGCCTGGTTTAGGTTGATTGATTGTTTGCATAGATATCCCTATTGCATATAGTTTTACTTGCCTGGTTATTTTATTTGATTGCATTATATTTAAAAACATACGCATATTGACATAATGGTTGTTGTTATGTTTTGTTTGCATGCTGATGTGTGTTCTTATTTATGGCATTTGTAGGGCATGCGCATACTCCCCTAAGAAACCTTAGTATTTCCAATTATAACTAGTATGTTGCCGTGTGTTTTATGCCAAGTTTTGTGATGTGTTTTGTGTTATGTTTGCTATGTTTTGATTGAATGATTGGCTGTGTGAATTGATATGTTTTGATGTGTGTTTTCTTTGGTTCTTTTTTGGTTTCCTTGCTGAGTTTTGGTATGCTTTTACATCTGTATGCCGAGTGCACTATGTTGTGATGTTGTGTGAATTGCTAAGTGTTGTGTGTGATTGTGTTTGCCAATGCAGTTGAAAAGACCGTTTTGCCTCTGAAAAAAAGGATGTGTGATGGCCGAATTGGTAAGGAATGTCTAGTGATTGTTTGTTGTTCTAATTCTCTTTGATTTGGTTCTTTATTGTTTGATAATTACTTTAGAAAATAAAATCTCAAAACATAAGGGAGGATAATTACAGAATTTAATTCTGATAATTATCTTACTTTAATCTAACCCTTAAAGAATGAAAATTAATCCCATAACCACCCTATATAAAGAGGAAGCCGGCCACGCTTAAATCTTATATAGAAAATATACAAAATTCGTCCTACTAAAAATCCTACACTTCTCTATTGCTGCCGAAATCTGTTTAAAATTCAAAATAGCATAGCTCTCTCATTCTTTGTCGAATTCTTGCAAATAATAGCTTGTTGTAAAGCTATTTCTATCCTCTATCCAATCATCTTGAGTTTCTTTCCTGTAGGTTAGTTTTTTTTCGTTGTAATTTAGGTCATATTTCAGCAGGATTAGGTTTCAAAATTTTGTGATTCTGCCTTCAATTGATTTATGTTGATTGTTCCTCTTATTTGTACAATTATTTAGCCTCCTTTTATGACATAAAATTACAAATTTATCCTTTGAATCTTCTCTATACATGAAATCGGCATACCCTACTTTTGCTCTATTTGTTGCCTAACTTGATCAATTGATTAATCCATTGGATTCTGATCTGGTTTCTTTTGGTTATATATGTTACAAACACCTAATCCTTCCTTGTTAACATGAAATCACAACATTATTACCTTGTACGCATGAATTCACATTTTGTCTTGTGCTCTATTCTTAGTGCTGAAATGTGCATAGTTAATTGGGATGGTAATTCAGATTGAATCTTGTTAAGTTCTGGGCTATCATATCACACATCCACAGAGGAGGCACCTGTGGCATCTAATCACTGATTTCTAATAGGTTTGGTGAGTGGAATTGGTAAAGAAATAGGGTATTCAATTGGTTATTGAGTATGCATGCTTAGTTTGGTTTTGTCTTTGCTTTATGATGTTATAGGAGGTTCGAATCCCTTGAATAAAGGCAAAGGAATAGCTTATTGTTCAGAGACAAGATAGATAGGATATACGCCTCATCAGTTTCTTCAGAGATCCTTGTTGTTTGTTTGTTAATTTCGGTATCTAAAATTATGATTAGTGTATTCGCATATGTTGTATTGAGTATGCTTGAATTACGGATCAAGATGTGATCCTCTAAGCTATACCAAACCCTTAAGTTAGGTTATGAATGCCTAACTTGCATGTGTTGTGTGCATTGAACATGTTGATTGTGATCTGACATGATTGAGAATACCCTGTTGTGGTATTGTGTTTTGTGCTTGCCAATGTATGTTTGTGTGTGTTTGTGTATCAGGATTCTTTTCTGGTGGCCATTCGGGGTAAGTGCTGATGCTTCTAGGGAGAGGAGAGGTTCTTACTGTTATGGGATTCGTATAGATGGAAATCCCTAGCATGTGCATGTTGGATGCCTGGTCCTTTTGTGGCTAAATGCCTTGTCCTAGTGTGGCAAGATACCCTTATCCTTGTGGGGTTTGGATGCTCTTATCCTTGTGTGGTTTTGATGCCATTGTCCTTGTGTGGCTTGGATGCCTTGTCCTTGTGTTGTAGGATGAATAGGCTCTAACCTTTTTTGTGCAGTGAAGCCTTAGACAACACAGGTGGAAGGGGATGTCCCTTTTCTATTGATGAGATTGATTGATATTTACCTGCCTGTGTACGTTTGACTTTCGGAAGTGTTTGCAGTACACCCTCAACCTTAGTTTCGGCCCTAACCTTGGATTGATACTTGAATTGCGTGATACCTGTACATGTGTAGGGATAATCTGATGTTGTTTGGGAGATGCTTGTTTAATATTTTTTTGTAGATCATATGATGTTGTGACCCTACTGAGATTCTTGTAATCTTATCTTGTTGTTTTCACCAATTTTTCAGGCTTAGGTATATTTGCTGCTGGTGATACCAATATGTGAGAATCAAAGCTGCACGGCTGACCGATATCGCATCACATTCGCATATTAATGTCTCTATAGTTGCTTGAGAATACAATATGATCATTGATTGGATTTTTTTTTCTGGTTTCTCTAACTTCCTCCTTTGCTTGTTGTTTCCAAACTATGTTGGGGTTATTTGCTAGATACTTTGATCTCTATGGGACTTGTGTGTTATGGATTCATTGATTAAATTTAAAGACTTTCGCTGATGTTTTATTCACTCCATATGATACCAGATCATTTGTCCAATATCATGCTCTAAACTTTAAAATCTTAAAAAAATTAACATGCTAAAATCGAAACTAGATGGATAAACCTTGTGGGATTCAGATAGGTCCTAGTTCGGGCTTGTTTGGGTTTCATGGCGGTAAGGGTCCCATTAGGAGCATATTTTGGAATATGGGATTTGGGTCCTTAAAGTGTTTCCATGCCGAGTTTCCCAAGTTTTTATGTATATGCCGAAATTTGTTTTATGTATATTCTTGATTGTCGAGGTTTGCTACGTGTTTGCTGTTTTTGTATGCAAATTTGCACTTTGTTTTCAGCTTCTGCAAATCGTCTGGTGCATGCCTCTCCACTAAGTACCCTTTCTTTTCTAGTTTTGGTTTTCGTATTGAATAGTTGTGTGGTATGTGTGTTTTGTTTAGTATGGCAAGGTTGAATAGAATGCGTGGTACTGCAAGGTTGCTGTTAAAGGATATAGATTGGGATCAAAATGAGCAAGTTAAGAAGGTGGATCAAAATGAGCAGGGTGTTCAGAACGAATAAGCCAAACAAGTTGAGTCAGAAATCCAGAATGAGCAACCAGCCGCCCAAGCTGCCCTAGCCGCACTAGCTTTGGAACCCGTACTAGCTCAAATTATGAATATGTTCCAAATAATTCAACAACGACTTGATGAACAAATTCAGAATGCACTGGCACCAGTTAAACTGAAAGTTTGTCTATTGTGATCATAAAATTACTGAAGGAAGCCCGTTAATTGGGTTGCAAGGACTTCAATGGAACCAAAGGTGCAACAGCTCTACATGAGTAGATTGACACCCTAAACTGAGTTGCCATATTCCTGCGAATCTCAAATGATGACAAGGTTTCCATTGCCACTTTCTAGCTAGAGGGAGAAGCCTTATCTTGGTGGACTACTGTCAGCTTGCGATTTAGAGATCAATTGCCAACTTGGGAAGAGTTTCTAACTAAATTCAATAATCTGTTCTACACCAGATTCCACAAGAATGAACAGCGACAAGATTCCTACAAAATTGAGCAAGAAACTCCATCTTTTTTGGAGTATAAAAGGAGCTAATAGAGTTGTCCATTTTGCACCAGAAGATGACTGCACCCCAATCCTGCTTTCATGACGATTTCAGGATAGTTTGAACCTTGAAATCAAGTCCATATCCAAAGGGCAGCAGCAATGGTGGAATAAAAATACTCTCAGCAGGTCCTAACTCTAATTGGAGCCGACTTCCATGTTGTCCAAACTGCATAAGACATCACAATCTTCCTTGTTTTTAACCCCGAAAGTGCATCAATTGTGGACAAATTGGCCACTATCAAAAAGATTGCACCAAACCAAAGCGTAATGGTGGAAGCACATTTGGAACCTCAAATGCAAGTGGCGTGTGAGGGACCATTGCACTGCACTAGACTAACATGTCCCGGATTTTATTTATTTCACATGCAACCGTCCCCCCGCCGTAGACCTATCATATACAGTCTAGTCACCGAAAATGTATATACTAAGCCTATAAGGATGAAAAGAAATTCGATAGAGGAAAAGAAAAAAATAAAGCACAGTGGTATTTTAATGTACAATAGTGCTGCTATCCGGGTAGCACTTGACCATTTCATTGATATATTATATTCATGGAAAACATATATATTTTTACAAAAAATCAAAACCTAACACCCAAACCTTATGCACAGGCAGATATTATACTAGACTTCTGAAGGGAACAAGCACTGACTACACATCATTATCATTCAATATCTTAAATAATTAACCGCATTACCAGGTAGGATTTGAGCGTTCGAACTAGCCACCTATAGTGGTCCCGTACACACCAGACCTAAGGATCTGGCAAAAAAATTTGCCAAATGAGTAATCAGATTTAAATATCTAAAAATAATTGGGCAAGCATATCCAATATGTTAAAGAAAATGAATACCAGAAGAAAATAAAATCAACGCAAAATATGTTCCGCATCAACAAGCATACAATTGTACCAATTATACCAATTATGAAATTCAATCCTTAATTTACTCACTAGTTTATAGAAGTTCTTCCTCAGGATCTGATTCCAGAGGGGTCTAAACTTGCCAATTCACTTCTACACTTGTTAATCAAGAATTCATTTAAAAATTATTAACACGCTATACTTATCCTCAATTCACACTTTTCTAAGTTATAGTAGCAGTCTCATACATAAATCATTGACCTCATGACATTTTCAATTTTTCTTTTTATTTTTCTTATTTTTCTATCGAATTCCACGATTTAATTTACCCATCAAATGACCTCAGATTTAATCAAACTTGGTACCACTGGATTTGTAAGGACCCCAAATCCTAACCTATTATTAATTGTTCCTATTAGGACTCTTACCGCTATGTAACCCAAACAAGCCCGAACCAGGACCTATCTGAATCCCACAAGGCTTATCCATTAAATTTTGATTTTAGCATGTTAGTTCCTTTAATATTTTAAAGTTTGGAGCATGATATTGGACAAATATTCTGGTATCATATGTAGTGAATAAAACATCAACGAAAGTCTTTAAATTTATTAAATGAATCCATAACACACAAGTCCCATAGGGATCCAAATAACCAGCAAGTGAACCTCCAACATAATTCAGAAATACAAGCAAAAGAGGAATCTTGAAAAACTAGAAAATAGTCCAAATAATGATCATGTTATATGCGCAAGCAACCAAGGAGATAAGTATGCAAAAGTGATGCGATTTCGCCTCGTAGTGCAGCCTTGACCCTCACATAGTGGTACCGTGTATAGTGAATATATCTAAGCCTGAAAAATTGTGAAAACAACAGGATGAGATTACAAGAATCTTAGTAGGGTCACAACATCTTAAGATCTATAGAAATCTTAAACAAACATCTCCCAAACAACAACAGATAATCCCTACTCATCTAAAGGTATCACGCAATTCAAAAATCAACCAAAAGGGTTAGAGCCAAAACTAAGGCTAAGGGTGGACTATAAACACTTTGGAAAATCAGAAAGACACAAGCAGGAAAACATATCAAATTACTCTAGGAAGGAGGAAAGAGAAAGGCCATCCCCTTCCACCTGTGTTGTCCAAGACTTTGCTGCACAAAAGGTAAAAGGTTGTCTCTGAACAAGAAGTTATTCCTTTGTGTGATACCCTGAATTTTGAGTCCTAGAAGTCCATAAGCCAGTGCAGGTGAAAAAGACCATTTTTCATCTGAAGGAAAGGATGTGTGATGGTCGAAATTGGTAAAAGATGTCTAGTAATTATTTCTAGTATTAATTCTGTTTAAATTGATTCTTTATTGGTTGATAATTACTTTAGGAAATAAAAACCCTAAGTTTAAGGGAGGATAATTACAGAATTTAATTTTGATAATTATCTTACTTTAATTAAGCCTTGAAGATAGGGATTATAATCTCATAACCATCTTATATAAATAGGAAGTCAGCCACACAAAAATTTTATACAGAAAACACACAAAATTCGTAGGACCTAAAACCCCTACACCTCCCAATTTCTGCCAAAATCTTCTTGAACTTCAAACAAGCATAACTCTCTCATCGTTTGTCAGATTCCTGAAAATAATAACTTATTGGAAAGATATTTTCATCCTTTTTCCAAAACTTTTTGGGTTTTCATCTGAAGGTTAGTATTTGATTCTCTAAAGTTAAATCAAACTTCGGTGGAACTGCTACAATTTTCTTGAACTTCAAACAAGCATAACTCTCTCATCCTTAGTCAGATTCCTGCAAATAATAGCTTGTTGGAAAGATCTCTTCATCTTCTTTTTAACCATATCTGGTTTTGTGTCAGAAGATTAGTATTTTTTTCTCTAAGTTAAATCAAAATTTGGTGGAATTAGGTTTTTAGATTTTTATAATTCTGTCTTTGATTGATCTCTGATGTTGTTACCTTTATTCGTATGATTGTTTAATATCCATTCATAGTGAAAAATAATGAATTCATTCTTTGAATCTTTTCTATATATGAAATCAGTATGCCTAACCTTTCTCTTACTGCCTTATTGTGCCTATCTTGATCATGTGATTAACCTATTAGATTCTGATCTTGTTTCTTTTGATTATACATGTTATATACCCTTAATCCTTCCTTGTTAACATGAGATCGCAACTCCTATAACTTGTTAACATGAAATTGCAACTTGCCCTATTGCCCTATTGCCCTATTGCCTTATTCTTAGTGTCGAAAATTGTATGATAATCAAGGGATGGTTGTGTGGCCACAAGGAAATCATGAACTCATTACAAGGCAATCCCCAGAATGAGCTCGCTGGATGTCTGGTCCTTGTGTGGCCATTATCCCTATCCTTGTGTGGCAGGAAGCCCTTGTCCTTTTGTGGGTTGGATGACTTGTCCTTGTGTAGAAAAATGAATAGGTTTACTGAATAGCTTGTGTGTTAACTGTTTACCTTTTGTGCAGTAATCCTTGGACAACACAGGTGGAAGGGAATGACCTTTCTTCTTTATTGCCGAGAGCAATCTGATAAGTTCTATCGACCTATGTACTTCTGAGTTTTCGTAAGTATTTGTAGTCCCCCCTCAGCCTTAGATTTGGCCCTACCCTTTTTAAGTGAATTCTTGAATTGCGTGATCCCCTTTAATTGCTAGGAATAATCGGATGTTGTTTAGGAGATTTTTGTTTATGGTTTCTGCAAATCTTATGATGTTGTGACCCTACTGAGATTCTTGTAATCTCATTTTGGGGTCATTACATTATGTGTGTGTTGAGATAATTGCCGAGTGTGCATTGCATGTGTGCACGTGGTTTCCAAAATTTCCATACTCATGTGCATGAGTACTTTGATTTGTAGCATCTGTATATCGTCCTGTGTATGTCTCTCCACCAGGTACCACTTCTTTTCTTAGTATCATAATTAGTTATGTGTTAAGTAACAATCGTATGTTTGTAAAGCATGGCAAGGTTGAACGCTACAAGGGATCGACGGGGTAGGTATGAGGTTCAGGCTGAACAGCAACCTGTTGAGCAAGAGAAGCCGAATGCACAAACTGAACGGGGAGGGCAAGCTGAACTCGAAAACCAACCTAAGGCACCAGCTATCGATCATGTTATAGCACAAATCTTAAACGTATTGCAAGGAGTTGCTAAAAATCAACAACATATGGAGGCGCAAATTCAGAATGCTCCTGGACCCGTGCCTGTGGAAGAACCTATTCCTCCACTTGAACCTGTAAAGCCGGCACATCCTAAGGAGGCCGAGAGACTTTCTGTCATGACTTAAAAACTATTGAAGGAAGCTCAACAATTGGAATGTAAAAATTTCAATGGTTCAGCCGGAGCTACTGCCGCTCACAAATGGATCAACACCTCGTGCCTAGTATCTTTGCTTTTACGTATCTCTGATGATGACAAGGTAGCCATTACCACTTTCCTATTAGAGGGAGAAGTCCTCGCATGGTGGACAGCTGTGAGCTTGCGATTTGACGATCATCTGCCTACATGGGAAGAGTTTCAATATGAATTCGACGAAAGGTTTTATACAAGATTCCATAAAATCGAGCAGCGACAAGGTTTCTACAAGCTTGAATAGGAAACCCATTCGGCACTGGAACATTAAAAGGTTAAGGGAACTGTCCCAATTTGCATCTAAAGAGGATCGCTTACCGTACCAGCTTGCGAGACGATTTCAGGATGGGTTGTGTACCGAACTCAAAACCATCATTGGTACGACACCGGTACAGATGTCACGACCTGGCCCCCGGACCCTAGGCCCAGGAGGCCCGGACGTGTATGTGCGTGTGATGGATTACAACTACAATGCTCAGTCGGGCTTCTAACCACAGAGCCCAAAAGATGCAGCTTATTACAAATAATCCACTCACACAATACATATAAGCCTAAGATCTCTCTCGCTCCTTTCTAATGTGGGATTGGGTAACCTAACCCACCCTACGAGCTGGGTCTCACAATCTCTCCTCCTTATAGACCTCGTACCCTCACGAGGGGAACCCAAACGTAACTTCCTTGGGCACAGGCCCAAACATGAACATACAACACTACCCAAGCCCACTCGGAAGAGGAAGCAAGATCGACTCCGCTACCATTTGTCACGACCCGGCCCCCGGACCCTAGGCCCAGCAGGCCCGGACGTGTATGTGCGTGTGATGGATTACAATTGCAATGCTTAGTCAGGCTTCTAACCACAAGGCCTAGAAGATGCATATTGTTATAAATGATCCACTCACACAATACATATAAGCCCCAGACCTCTCTCACTCCTTTCCGATGTGGGATTGGGTAACCTGACCCGCCCTACGGGCTGGGTCTCATAACAGAATTTGCAAGAACTGATTGTTTCCGCGACTGAAGTCGAAAAGATCTTGCAAACCAAAAAGGTATCCGCAACCACTAGTGGTGGATCCTATCGGCGAGATTCAAAATTTAATCGGAGTTCGAGACCCTATCCTTTCAGGTCCTATCCTCCGAAAATTAATGGCAATGAAAGTAACAACATGAAGAACTTTTCTGGTTCGAATTCCAGTGGAACTGTCTGGAATACTCAGCAATATTGATGTTAAAATTGTGGCAAACTGGGGCACGTTGAGCGGGAATGCCAGAAGTCGAGACGTATCACAGGCACATCTAGTGCGAACCTAGGTGGGTATGCTAACCCCACCAAACCGTCAACACACGCACCAGGAGGACCAACCAACTGATCCACAGGTGAGGCACAACCAAGGACAACATGGCTATTCACCCTAACTAATGCCAAGGCTAGTTCTGCTGTGGTGACAGGTGATAGGCAAGTTGTCCCAACTTGCATGATATCCTTGCTTGATGCTAAGTGACTAATCAGCAAAGGATGTACTGCGTATCTTGTGCATGTACATGATATTTCCAAAGAATCCTAGGGTCTGGATTCTGTCCCAATGGTTCATGAATTTCTAGAAGTATTTCTAGAAGACATAGCCGGTCTACCACCAGTAAAGGAAGTGGAATTTAGCATTGATTTAGTGCTTGGTACGAATCCGATTTCCATTCCTCTATACTGTATGGCTCTTGCGGAAATGAAGGAACTTAAAATAAAATTGAAAGATTTGCTGGATCGTGGTTTCATCCGACATAGTGTGTCACCTTGGGGAGCACCTGTCTTGTTCATGAAGAAGAAAGATGGTTCGTTGCGATTATGCATCGACTATCGGCAGCTGAATCGTGTGACTGTGAAGAACAAGTACCCTTTACCACGCATCGACAATTTATTTGACCAACTCTAGGGTGAAGCGATATTCTCCAAGATCGATCTCAGATCTGGATACCATCAATTGTGAGTTCGTAATGTTGATATTTTGAAGACCGCGTTCAGATCGCGATATGACCACTACTAATTTCTGATTATGCCATTTGGTTTGACCAATGCACCAGTTGTGTTCATGTACTTGATGAATAAATGTGTTCCATGAGTTTTTGGATAAATTTGTGATGGTTTTCATCGACAACATTCTGATTTATTCAAAATCAGAGGAAGAGCATGCTAAGCACTTGCGGATTGTGCTGAATGTTTTAAAGAATCGGCGGTTGTTCGCAAAGTACTCCAAATGAAAATTCTGGTTATGCGAAGTCAGTTTCCCTAAGTTTACACAAATTCTGGTTATGCACACAATTGATGATCACAATTCTGGTTATGCACACAATTGATTCTTTATTAGTTGATAATTACCTTAGGAAATAAAACCCTAAGTTTAAGGGGGGATAATTACAGAATTTAATTTTGATAATTATCTTACTTTAATTAAGCCTTGAAGATAGGGATTATAATCTCATAACCATATTATATAAATAGGAAGTCAGCCACACAAAAATTTTATACAGAAAACACACAAAATTCGTAGGACCTAAAAACCCTACACCCCCCAATTTCTGCCAAAATCTTCTTGAACTTCAAACAGGCATAACTCTCTCATCGTTTGTCAGATTCCTGAAAATAATAGCTTGTTGGAAAGATAATTTCATCGTCTTCCCAAAAGTATATTTTTTTGTCTGAAGATTAGTATTTCATTCTATAAAGTTAAATCTAAATTCGGTGGAACTGACAAAATTTTCTTGAACTTCAAACAAGCATAACTCTCTCATTGTTCGTCAGATTCCTGCAAATAATAACTTGTTGGAAATATCTCTTCATCCTCTTTCCAACTATAATTGGTTTTTCATCTAAAATTTAGTATTTATTTCTCTAAAGTTAAATCAAAATTCAACAGAATTAGGTTTTCGGATTTTTATAATTCTGCCTTTGAATGATCTTGATGTTGTTAAATTTTTTCATATGATTGTTTAATATCCATTCATATTAAACAATCATGAATTCATCCTTTGAATCTTTTCTATAGATGAAATCAGTATGCCCTACCTTTGACCTACTGCGCTATTGTGCCTTTTTGATTAATTGATTAGCCTATTAGATGCTGATCTTGTTTCTTTTGATTATACATGTTATATACCCTTAATCCTTCCTTGTTAACATGAAATCGAAACTCCTACAACTTGTTAACATGAAATCATAACATTCCCTATTGCTTTATTCTTTATATCAAAAATTGTATGATAATTAGGGATGGTAATTCATGTTGATTCTTGTTAAATTCTTGTCTATCACATAACAAATCCAAGAGG
Organism: Passiflora organensis; assembly: GCA_019739055.1. Taxonomy (NCBI): domain Eukaryota; kingdom Viridiplantae; phylum Streptophyta; class Magnoliopsida; order Malpighiales; family Passifloraceae; genus Passiflora; species Passiflora organensis. Next base: position 160,796 of record JAEPBF010000014.1, read on the forward strand.
GAGGTACCTGCGGCATCTAATCACTGGTTTCTGATAGGTTTGGTGAGTGGAATTGGTTTGGAATTAGGGTATTTAATTGGATATTGGATATGCATACTTAGTTTGGTTTTGACTTTGCTTTGTGATGCTATAGGTAGTGCAGAATTATTGAATAAAGACAAGGGAATAATTTCTTGTTCAGAGACAAGAGAGGTAGAATCTAAGCCTCATTAGTTTCTCCAGAGATCCTTGTTGTTTGCTTGCTAATTTCGATGCCTATACATATAATGTTGTATGCGCATATGTTGTAGTAGGAATGCTTGAATTACGGACCAAGATGCAATCCTCTATGTTATACCAAATCCCTTAATATAGGATATGAGTGCTTAGTTTACATGTGTTGTGTGTATTGAACATGTTGATTGTGTTCTGACATGATTAAGGATACCCTGTTGTGGTATTGTGTTTTGTACTTGCTTGTGTGTGCTGGTATGTGTTGTGTGTTAGGATCCTTTTGGGGTCAGCGCTAATGCTCCTTGTGAGAGGGGAGATTCTTATTGGTATGGGAGTTGTATCAATCCCTTTCAATACGCTTAGGATTTGTGCCATCACAGGATCGATGGCTGGTGCAGCTGGTGCCTCAGGTTGGTTTTCGGGCTCAGCCTTCCCTGCTCAATCTGTGCATTTGGCTCCTCTTGCTCAACAGGTTGCTGTTCGGCCTGAAACTCATACCTACCACATCGACCCCTTTGTACACTTGGCCTTGCCATACTATACGAATACACAATCGTCACTCAAAACATAACCCAAATGCAAAATTATGAAAAGAACTAGTACCTGGTGGAGAGGTGTGCACCGGACGATACGCATATGCTGGAAAACAAAATACACATACACCCAAGTACACACAAATTTCGGAAATCATATGCACACATACAATGAACACTCGGTAATTACAACAACACACACATATAAGCACTCTGCAAACAATCATCAAGCCTTCGGTAAACACACAGGGACATTCGGCAACACTCTTAGGAATTATAATTTTCATGCAAAAACATACATAAGCATTTGGAAGGAAAACATGCATCAACAATACCCTTTCGACAATAGTTAAAGAAAACAAAGCAAACACATTAAGTCATATAGGGTATAAAAATAACTATAAACACACAACAAGTCAAACTATCAATTTCCTTATTTAAATCTTACAAACCAATCCCTTTATAGTACTAGATTATTTTCGGTATTAGACCCTAAGTGAGTGGGTGTGTGCGCATGTACCTACCTACAAACGCAAAATCAACAAACAAATTAGCATATAACAAATCATATTCCCTAAACCATGCTCTGCTACCAAACCTGTAAGGACCCCAAATCCTAACCTACTATTAATTGCTCCTATTAGGACCCTTACCGCCGGGGAAACCCAAACAAGACCGAACCAGGACCTATCGGAATCTCACAACGCTTACCCATCTAGTTTCGATTTTAGCATGTAAATTCCTTTAAGATTTTAAAGTTTGGAGCATGATATTGGATAAATATTTTTGTATCATACGGAGTGAATAAAACATCAGCGAAAATCTTTAAATTTAATAAATGAATCAATAATACACAAGTCCCATAGGGATCCAAATAACCAGCAAGTGAACCTCCAATATAATTCGAAAATAACAAGCAGAGAAGGAATTTTGTAAAACCAGAAAATAGTCCAATCAATGATCATGTTATATGCGCAAGGAACCAAGGAGACAAGTATGCAAAAGTGATATGATATTGCCCCTCTGTGCAGCCTTGATTCTCACACACTGGTACCAAGAACAACGAATATACCTAAGCCAGAAAAATGGTGAAAACAACAGGATGAGATTACAAGAACCTCAGTAGGGTCACAGCATCATAAGATCTATAGAAATCTTAAACAAACATCTCCCAAACAACATCAGATCATCCCTACTCATCTAAGGGTATCACATAATTCAAGAATCAATGAAGAGGGTTAGGGCCGAAACTAAGGCTGAGGGTGGACTACAAACACTTCTGAAAATAAGAAATACATAGGCAGGAAAACATATAAGGTTACTCTTGGCAGTAGGAAAAAGAAAGGTCATCCCCTTCCATATGTGTTGTCCAAGGCTTTGCTGCACAAAGGGTAAAAGGTTAGCACACTAGCTAATCAGCAAGCCTATTCATCTTGCCAGCATACAGGACAAGACATATAGCCAACAAGCACACAGGACTAGGCATCCTAACCAGCACATATGATTAGGGCATCTTGCCAACACACAGGACAAGGAATCTAGCTAGCACAATGGACTAGGCATCTAGGCAGCACACAAGACAAGGCATCCAGTATACGCAAGCTGGGGATTGCCACCCATACAACTCCCATACAAGTAAGAGCCTCCCCTCTCCCAAGGATCATCAGCTCTTACCTTGAATGGCCACCGGAAAAGAATCTTGATACACAAACATGTACAAGAACACACAGGCAAGCACAAAGCACAATACCGTAACAAAGTATCCTCAATCATGTAAGAACGAACGCAATCAGCATGTTCAATATGCACAACACACGCAAATTAGGCATATATAACCTATCTCAAGAGTTTGGTATAGCCTAAGTAATCATGTCTCAATCCACAATTCATGTATACACCATACAATCAATTCTCATCTAATAATAACAAGGGTGTGCATCGAAAACAACAAACAAACAACAAGGATCTTTGAAGAAACCGATGAAACATAGATCCTACCTCTCTTGTCTATGAACAAGAAGTTATTCCTTTGCCTTTATTTAATAGTTCCAAACCACCTATAGTATTACAAGACAAAGAAAAAAACAAACTAAGCATGCATACTCAATAACCAAGTAAATACCCTATTTCCTTACCAATTCCACTCACTAAACATATCTGAAACCTGTGATTAGATGCCGCAGGTGCCTCTCCCTTGGATGTGTGATGTGATAGCCAAGAATTTAACTAGATTCAACCTAAGTTATCATCCCAATTAACTATACCTATTTCGACACTAAGCATAGAACACAAGACAAATTGCGATTTCATGTTAACAAAAGAGGATTAGGTGTTTATAACTTGTAAAATCAAAAGAAACAAGATTAGAATCCAATAGGTTAATCAATTGATCAAGATAGGCAACAATAGGGAAAGGGTAGGGCATACTAATTTTATGTACAGAGAAGATTCAAAGGATGAATTCATAATTTTACAACATGAATGGATGCTAAACAATTTTTCGAACAAGAGGAACAACAATAGAAATCAACTGATGGCAGATTCATACAATTTTGAAACCTAATCCTGCCGAATTATGAGCTAACATATGATATAGAAAAATTAACCTCCAGACAAAAAATCCAAATGTTTTGGAAATAAGACAGAAAAAGCTTTCCAACAAGCTATTATTTACAAGAAGCCAACAAACAATGAAAGAGTTATGTTATTTTGAAGTTCAAGTAGATTTCGGCAATCCCGCCGAATTATGACCTAACTTTCAACAAAGAAAAATTAACCTTAAAAAAAAATCCCAAGATGATTGGAAAGATGGTAAAAAGAGATTTCCAACAAGCTATTATTTGCAAGAATATGACAAAGGATGAAAGAGCTATGCTTGTTTGAAGTTCAAGTAGATTTCGGCAGCAATATGGTGGTGTAGGGTTTTTGTATGGACGAATTTTGTATAGTTTCTATATAAGGTTTATGTGTGGCGAGCTTCCTCTTTATATAGAGTGGTTGTGGGATTAATTTTCCTACTTTAAAGGCTAGATTAAAGAAAAATAATTATCAAAATTAAATTCTATAATTATCATTCCTTAATTTTAGGAGTTTTATTTTATAAGATATTTATCAACCAATAAAGAACCAAATTAAAAGGAATTAATACAATAAATAATTACTAGGCATTCCTTACCAATTTTGACCATCACACATCTTTTTATTCAGGGACAAAATGGTCTTTTCACCTGTACTAGCTTCTGGACTTCTATGACTCAAAATTTGAGGTCTCACAGAATTCTTATAATTTTCTAGTTTTTTCCCTAATTTCTCCATATATTTTATTTTATTTTTCCTATTTTTCCTTGATTTTCTTTTTCTAATTTTCCAGTTCTTTTATCAATTTTTTTAAAATTTTTTGAAAATTCTTTCCGAGCCTACACGTGGCAGGATAGGCGTATGTCAGCACATTTCTGAACATCTGGGATGTTGACACATGGCACCTGGAGTATGCCACGACTCATCTAAACCTATATACCCTAGGTACAAGATGACCCGTCTCTCATATGCCATTTAAACTACTGGTCATTTGATATTGATTCTAACTACTTGTCGTTTCATTCCAAATCAGACGACTCATCACCTGATGCCTGATTTAAAGTACATATAGTTCAGCCATAAATCAAACGACATGTATCTCATAACACCCCTAGACGACTTGTTGTTGGGATTGCTCTCAGATGACTTGTCGCCCAAGGTCATCCCTAACCTCCAGTTGTCCCCTTCTTGCAAACCCTAGCCGTCACCTTTTTTTTTTTTTTGATTCAACCAATCATTTAATTAAACACTTTAATGTATGCATCGGTACATAACTCTAGTCTCTACAAATCATTGACCACTATTTTGCACAATTAGTTGGAGTAAAATGACATGAATAAGAAGATTTACTCACTCAATTTTTTCGAACAAAACTTACCTACTTTGACCGATTTCTCATTTGTTCCTCACAATCCCACACTCATATGTCACTCTCATTCCTCTCTTCGAGTTTTTTAACTCTCAAAGGCCGGTTTCAATGAGTGTTTCAGGTATACATACATGTGCATCCAGGCTGCCTTTACTCCGGCTACGCGTGAGCTGTAGGAGCTGACAGGTGGATGGTGAGCACGCGTAAGGTGAAAAACTATTGTGGCTGGTGACTAAGCTCAAGTAGGATATGACATCATTTGGATTCAACATAAAATGATGTCGTTTCTTATACGGGATTGGGTCCCAACCCTAATCTGCCTCAGGTGTCAAAATGACAGACGTTTTTGCGTTTTGACCAGCAATTTCCTATTTATATTTTCCTTTTTTAAAATATAATATATATATACATATATATGTATACATATATATGTACACATATACATGTGTACATATATATGTACACATATACATGTATATACATATATGTATAAATTTATATATACACACACATATATATATATGTATATATGTGTATATATGTATATATGTGTATATGTGTATATATGTGTATATGTACACATATATACACATATATACACATATACACATATATACATATATACACATATATACACATATACACATATATACACATATACACATATATACACATATATACATATATAGACATATATAGACATATATATACATATATATACATATATATACATATATATACATATATATATAGTATTAATATATTCTAAAATCTATCAAAACTTATAAAATTCAATATAAATCGCATATTAACACCAAAAATTCACATAAAATTTCTATAAATTTATAAAAGTCATAATATCTATCTTATAAATTAAAATTAATTTTATACCCTAAAATCTAAAGAAAATCCTTAAATATCATTATATGTCCTCGAAAAATTCCGGAAAATTCTTACATTGTCATACGTGCTTTCTGAATATATCTATGTCTTTATTAGATCAAATATCACACAAAATCTTCAAAAAATTTATTTATCAAAATTTTCACACTTAATTCCTAAATTATCGTCCGTATAAAAAAATATAAGGAAGGCTCAAATTCTACTTTGAATTTCAAATTTCAATAGACTTTGAAACAATAAAGAGTAGCCATATTAGGACCTCTATCAAGGAAGTTAATCATTGCTGCGAAAAATTTCCGACCTTCATCCTTGCATAACTCTTTCATCCTTTGTCAGATTTCTACAAATAATAGATTTTTAGAAAGCTCTTTTCATCCTCTATCTAGTTATCCTAGTTTTATCGTCAGAAGGTTAGTTCTTCCCTTTCAAAATCTTAATTGTAATTTATAGAGTTTGGTGCCAAATTATGTGATTCTTTCGTTAACTGATTTCTGTTATTGTTCCTTTTGTTCATATGATTGTTTTGCATCCATTCATGTTGTAAAATCATGAATTCATTCTTTAAATCTTCCCTATACATGAAATCAGCATGCCTTACCCTTTGTCTTGTTGTTGCAAATTTTGATCAATTGATAAAGTTATTGGTTTCTGATCTTGTTCCTTTTGATTGTATGTGTTAATAACACCTAATCCTTCTTTGTAATCATGAAATCGCACCCCTATACCTTGTAATCATAAAATTGCAATTGCTATGTGAACCCTATCTTAGAGCCAGAATTTGTATACTTAATTGAGGTGGTAATTCAGGTTGAATCTTGTGAAGTTCTTGACTATTACATTACATATCCGGTGAGGAGGCACTTGCAGCATCTGATCACTACTTTCTGATAGGTTTGGTGAGTGAAATTTGAAAGGAAATATGATATCTACTTGATTATTGAGTATTCATTCTTAGTATGGTTTAGACTTTGTTTTATGATGTTATAGGTTGTTCGGATCTCTTGAATAAAGGCAAAGGAATAGTTTCTTGTTCAGAGACAAGAGAGGTAGGATCTATGCCTCATCGGTTTCTCCAGATATTCTTGTTGTTGGTTGTTATTTTCAATGCATGTCCTTGTGATGTTGTATATGCATATGTGAGATAGTGTATGCATGAGTTGCGGATCAATTTAAGGCTTACTTAGGCTATATTGAACCATTAAGATAGGTTATGAGTGCCTATATTGCCTGTGTTGTACCCAGAAAACATGTTGATTGTGTTCTGACATGATTAAGAATACCTTGTTGTGATATTGTGCCTTGTACTTGCTTGTGTGTGCTTGTACATGTTTGTGTCTCAGGATCCTTCTTTGGTGGCCATTTGGGGTAAACACTGATGTTCCATAGGGGAGGAGAGGCTCTTACTGGTATGGGAGTCGTATGGGTGGCAATGCCTAGCAAGAGCTCGCTGGATGCCTAGTCTTGTGTGCTAGCTAGATGCCTTATCCTATGTCTTGGCTAGATGCCTTGTCCTATGTGCTGGCAAGATACCCTTATCCTTGTGTGGTTTGGATGCCCTAATCCTGTGTGCTGGTTAGGATGCTTAGTCCTATGTGCTGGTTAGGATGCCTAGTCCTATGTGCTGGTTAGGATGCCTAGTCCTATGTGCTGGATAGATGCCTAGTCTTATATACTGGCTTAATGCTCTATCCTGTGTGCTGGCAAGATGAATAGGCTTGTTGATTAGCTTGTGTGCTAACCCTTTACTCTTTGTGCAGCAAAGCCTTGAACAACAAAGGTGGAAGGGGATGGCCTTTTCCTATTGCCGAGAATGAATGATGAATTTTCTTGCCTGTGTACTTTTGATTTTCTGAAGTGTTTGTAGTCCACTCTCAGCCTTAGTTTTGACCCTAGCCCTATTAGTTGATTCTTGAATTGTGTGATATCCTTTAGATCTGTAGGGATGATTTGATGTTGTTTGGGAGATGTTTGTTTAAAATTTTTGTAGATCTTATGACATTGTGACCCTACTGAGATTCTTGTAATCTGATCCTATAGTTTTCACCATTTTTCAGGTTTAGGTACATTCGCTGTTCATGGTACCAGTGTGTGAGAATCAAGGCTATACGGCAGGGCAATATCGCATCACATTTTTATACCTGTTCCTTGATTACTTGTGCATATAACATGAAGATTTAGTGGACCACTTTTGGGTTTTTAGAATGTCTCCTTTGTTTGATTATTTTAAAACTTACTGGGATTTACTTGCTGGATTTTCAGATCCCTATGGGACTTGTGTGTTGTGGTTTCTTTAATTAATCATAAAGTCTTCTGTTGATGATTTATTCACTCTATATGAATGCAGATTGTTTGTCCAATACTATCATGCTCCAAAATTTAATAACTTTAAGAATGAATGTACTAAAATTGAAAATTAGATGGTTAAGCCTTGTTGGATTCAGATAGGTTCAGGTTTTGGGGTTTTCTGGGTTTCACAGAGGTAAGAGCCCTAATAAGAGCAAATTATGAAATGTGGGTCCTTACAGGTTTTGTAACAGAGCATGTTTTAGGAATATGATTTGTTATATGCTAACTTGTTTGTTGGTTTTGTGTTTGTAGGATGGTATATGCGTGCACACCCACACAGTTAGGGTCTGATACCAAAAATAATCTGATGCTAAAAACCTAGTTTGAATTATTTGAATGACGTGCTTGATTGTTTGATTTGCTATGTATTTATGTGTGTTCTTGTACATCACATGATTTGATGAGTTTTGTTGGGTTTCGGAAAGAGTTTGTTGTGTTTCCCTTGTTATTACCGAATGGATATGTGTGCTGCAAAGTGTTGCCGAGTGTCCTTAAATGACTGTCGAATGCATGTAACAAAGTCATAAGCATGTCAAGTATGTTTTAGTATGATTATTGCTATAATGTCGAGTGTGATTTGCGTGAAAGTTGTGTTTTCCAAATGCCTTAATGATGATTTCCGAGTTCTTATGTGTGTGTTAATTTGATTGCCGAGTGTGCATTTACATCTGTGCATGTGATTTTCAAAACTTGTATCTTAGTGTGCATGAGTGATTTGTTTTCCAGCATCTACATATCGCCCGGTGTATGTCTATCCACCAAGTACCACTTCTTTTCCTAGTATGCGTATCTGGGTTATGTGTTGAGTAATGTTGTGTGTTCGTATAGTATGGAAAGGATGAATGCAACACAAGATTGACTAGGTAGGTATGGGATTCAGGCCAAATAGCAACCTATATAGCAGAACGAACCCGAGGCACAAGTTGAGCATGGAGGGTAAGCTGAGCCCGAAAACCAACTTGAGGCACCATCCATCGATCCTGTGATGGCACAAATCCTAAATATATTGCAAGGAATTGATGTAAATCAGTAGCATATGGAGGCGCAATTTCAGAATGTTCATGCACCCTAACCTGTGGAAGATCCTATTCCTCCACTCGAACCTGTACAGCCGGCTCATCCTAAGGAAGCTGAGAGACTCCCAATCATTATTATGAAGTAGCTGAAGAAAACTCGTCAACTGGGATGTAAAGATTTCAGTGGTTCAGCTAGTGCCGCTGCGGCTTGTGAATGGATGGACATCTTATGCCGTGTGTCCCTATTTTTGCATATTTCTAACAATGACAAGGTTGCCATTGCTACTTTACTACTTGTGGGAGAAGCCCTCACATGGTGTACAGCTATGAGCTTGTGATTCGCAGATTGTTTGCCTACCTGGGAGGAATTTCGGTATGAGTTCGATGAGAGGTTTTATACGAAATTCCATAAAATCGAGCAGTGACAAGCTTACTATAAACTTGAATAGGGCACCCATTCGGTGCTGGAATACGACAAGGTGTTAAGGGAGTTGTCCTGATTTGCACTATAGGAGGATCGCTCACGTACCAGCTTGGGATATGATTTCAGGATGGGCTGAGTACCGAGCTCAAAACTATCATTGGTACAACACCGATGCAGAATTTACAAGAACTATTTGTTGTCGGGATTAAAGCTGAGAAGATCCTGCAAACTAGGATGTCGTCCACAGAAACTAGGTGGTGGATCTTTCAGGGGAGATTCTAAGTTCATTCGGCATACAAGACTCTATCCTTCACGAGACCCTATCCTTTAAGGTCCTATCCTCCGAAAAACAATGGAAATGGAGGTAACAACAGAAAGAACTTTTCTGGTCCGAACTCTAGTGGATCTATGTGGAATTTGCAGCCATGTCGATCTTATAATTGTGGCGAGATGAGCCATGTTTAGAGGGAATGCCCCAAACCTAGACGTATCATAGGATGGGCTGAGTACCGAGCTCAAAACGATCATTGATACGACAATGGTGCAGAATTTGCAAGAACTAATTGTTGTTGCGACTGAGGCTAAGAAGATCTTGCAAACCAGGAAGCTATCCACAGCAACTAGTGGCGTATCTTTCAGGCGAGATTCGAAGTTCAATCGGAGTACGGGACCCTATCCTATAAGGTTCTATCCTCTGAAAAACAATGGAAATGGAGGTAACAACAGGAAGAACTTTTCTGGTAAAAATTCTAATGGATCTACATGGAATTCGAAGCCACGTTGATGTTATAATTATGGTGAGATGAGCCATGTTCAGAGGGACTGTCCCAAACCAAGACAAATCACAAGCGCACCAAATTCCAATCGAGGTGAGTATGCCAATCCAGCCAAAACACCAACACCGCACCAGGAGGACCACCTAACTGATCCACAAGTGAGGCACAACCAAGACCAATGAGGATATTCACCCTGACTGATGCCGAGGCTAGCCCTGATGTGGTGAAAGGTACTATTTCAGTCTTTTCTCAAAATGCAAAAATGTTGTTAGATCTCGGAGCAAACAGGTCATTTGTAAGTTCAAGGATAGCACTTAGCATGGATCGGCCTCTGTCTCCCTTGTCTCCTCCTATTGCAGTTCTGACTCGTTTGGGAGAGCAACTGACTTGTGATCTAGTCTACATCGGTTGTGCTGTACGTATGGGTCCGAATGTACTTAAGGTGGATCTGATTCCATTGGACATCAGGGAGTTGGATGTGATCTTAGGCATGGACTGTTTAGTGAAATACCAAGCCCGAATGGAATGTGGTTCACCTTTCTGATGGTGCCGAGTATTGCTTTGAAAGTGATAAGTGAGTTGTTCCAACTTACATGATTTCCTGGCTCGATGCAAAGTGATTCATCAGCAAAGGATGTACTGCATACCTCGAGCATGATGTTCTAAAGAATCCTTGGATCTAGACTTTGTTCCAGTGGTTCGTGAATTTCCAAATGTGTTTCCAGAAGATATAACCAATTTGCCACCAGCAAGAGAAGTGAAATTCGGCATTGAGTTAGTGCCGGGTATGAATCCGATTTCCATTCCTCTGTATTGTATAGCTCAAGCGGAAATGAAGGAACTGGACGCAATTGGAAGATTTTCTGGATCATGGTTTCATCCGACCTAGAGTGTCACCATGAGGAGAACTTGTCTTTTTTGTGAAGAAGAAAGATGGTTTGCTACGATTGTGCATCGACTATCGACAGCTGAATCATGTGACCGTGAAGAACAAGTACCCCTTGCCGCGAATCAATGACTTGTTTTACTAGCTCCAAGGTCCAGCCGTGTTCTCCAAGATTAATCTCATATCTAGATACTATCAATTGCGAGTTCGTGATGTTGATATTCCGAAAACCGTGTTCAGATTGTGATACAGCCACTACAAATTTCTGGTTATGCCATTTGGTTTTACTAATGCACCAGCCATGTTCATGGACCTGATGAATCATGTGTTCCATGAGTTCCTAGTTAAATTTGTGATAGTCTTCATCGATGACATTCTGATTTATTCAAAATCGGAAGTGGAGAATGTTGAGCACTTATAGATTGTGCTGAATGTTAAGAGGGATCGACGGTTGTTTGCAAAGTACTCCAAATACGAATTTGGGTTACGAGAAGTTGGTTTCCTTGGCCCTTGTTGTTTCCGCCCAAGGTGTGTTAGTTGATCCGAAGAAGATTGAAGCCATAGTTGCTTGGGAACCCCTACAAACTGTGTTCGAAGTTCATAGTTTCCTTCGTTTCACTGGATACTACTGTCGATTTGTTAAAAAGTTTTCATCGCTTGCTGGACTATTGAAAAAATTGACACGCAAAGGAGAGTCATTCGTATGGAATGAGAGGTGCCAACAAAGTTTTGAATAATTGAAGAACCAGTTGGTTTCCACACCAATCCTCACATTACTAGTCTGTGGGAAAGAGTATGTGGTGTACAATGATGCATCCAAATCCGGATTTGGATGTGTATTGATGCAAGACAGGAAAGTTGTTGGCTATGCTTCCCGACAGTTGCGACTGCATGAAAGCAATTATCGTACACATGATTTGGAGTTTGCAGTCATGGTGTTTGCATTGAAATTGTGGCACAACTATCTATATTGCAAGACATGCCGAATCTTCACCGACCACAAAAGTTTGAAATATCTCCTTACACAAAAGGAGTTGAACATGAGACAACAATTATGGGTGGAACTAATTAAAGACTACGATTTGATCATCGAATATCATCTTGGAAAAATGAATGTTGTTGCTGATGCCTTGAGCTGAAAGATTCATTCTCCTTCCCCATCGGTTTTGGCTTACATATGAACCCAATATATGCCAATGTTGCTGGATTTGAAAGCTACAAGTGTGAATTTTGGCACTGATTTTTCTGGTTCATTGTTGGCACAAATCGAAGTCATGCCTACTTTGATTGAGGAAATCCAGAAGTCAACAAACAGAAGATCCAATATTGGCTGAAATTCGGAAGCAACTATCTGATGGTGTAGATGCCATAGCTCACGATTTCAGAGTGCGAGATGATGGAGTTTTTGTCTTTAGAAACCGGGTATGTATGTCACTAGATGTTGATATTCGCAACCTGATTTTATCTGAGGCACATAGTTCAAAATTCGTTATCCATTCTGGTTGTACTAAGATGTACTGAGATCTAAAGGAGCAATATTGGTGGCAGAACATGAAGTTCCACATTGCTGAGTTCGTTGCCCGATGCCTTGTATGTCAACAAGTGAAAATCGAGCATCAAAGACCCGCTGGTCTATTTCAGTCATTTTCGATTCCAGAATGGAAGTGGGAGCATGCTACGATGGATTTTGTGACCGGTTTGCCTAGATTTCAGTGAGGATTTGACACTATTTGGGTGATCGTGGATCAATTGACGAAATCTGCACAGTTTCTTCCTATTTGTGTGACAGATACACCTGAGAAATTGGCTGTTTGTTACTCGGCATAACATGAAATGCCACATTGCTGAGTTCGTTGCCCGATGCCTTGTATGTCAACAAGTGAAGATCATCAAAGACTCGCTGGTCTATTTTAGTCATTTTCGATTCCAGAATGGAAGTGGGAGCATGTCATGATGGATTTTGTGACTGGTTTGCCTAGATTTCAGTGAGGATTTGACTCCATTTGGGTGATTGTGGATCGATTGACGAAATCTGCACTGCTCTTTTCTATTCGTGTGACAGATACATCTGAGAAATTGGCTGTTTGTTACTTAGACAAAATTGTTCGACCACATGGAGTGCCAGTTTCTATCGTTTCAGATCGTGACCCTCATGTTACATCAGGATTTCGCAAAAAATTCCAGAATACGCTGAGTTCAAGTTTGAATTGTATTACAGCATTTGATCCTCAGACTGATGGCTAATTTGAGAGGACGATTCAGACATTGGAGGACATGCTGCATGCGATTGTACTAGACCAACATACTTGTTGGAATCGATGTCTACCGTTGGAAGAGTTTGTTTACAACAATAGTTTCCATGTAAGCATCGGTATGGCTCCTTATCAAGCGTTATATGAGAGACATTACAGAACACCCATTTGCTGCAATGAAGTACGCAAGGGACGCATAGAAAATCCAGAATTAATCGATCAAGCAACGTAGCAACTGAATTTAATTCGACAAACGCTGAAGACAGCACAAGATTGGCAGAAAAATTATGCCAATAATCGATGAAGGGACCTGGAATTTGCGGTAGGTGACAAAATGTTCCTGAAAGTCGGCCCGTGGAAAGAAGTCCTACATTTTCAGCGACGAAGAAAGCTAGCACCTCGTTACATTGGTCCGTATGACGTCATTGAAAGAATCGGACCTGTTGTATACCAACTTGCACTGCCTTTGAACATGGAAAAAATTCACAACATGTTTCATTTCTCAATATTGAGAAAGTATGTGCGATACCCTACTCATCTGATCAAAGAAGCACCAGTCTAGGTTGCTGAAGATCTATCATATCCCGTACAGCCAGTTCCCATACTTGTTTAGTCAATTTTTCAGCTTCGCAGTCAAAGTATGCCTATGGTACGAGTTGTTTGGCGTAATAGCCAAATCAAGGAACAATTTTAGGAGATTGGGAAATCTATATGTGCAAAATTTCCTTACCTGTTTGCTTAGGTACTTGTGCTGAAATTTCGAGGATGAAATTCTTATACGGAGAGGAGGATGTGAGACCCCTAATTTTGAGTCCTAGAAATGCAGAAGCCAGTATAGGTAACGTGACCATTTTGCTCCTAAAGAAATGAATGTGTGACGACCAAAAATATTATGAAAGGTCTAATAATCATTTCTGGTTTCATTTCCTTTTGATTTATTTCGTTATTGGTTCAATCTTACTTTAGGTGATAAAATTGCTAAAATTAAGGTAAGATAATTCTAGAATTTAAAGTAGGGAAATTAAACCTATTATACCCTACATAAAGAGTAGCCGGCCACAGTTTCCCACACATAGCAAAAACACACAAAATTATCAAGCAATCAAACCCTACACCTTACCATATTGCTATCGAAAATTTCCAACTTTCATCCATTGTCGAATTTCTGCAAGTAATAGCTTGTTCAGAAGATCTTTTTCATCCTCTATCTAGCTATCTTGGTTTGATCATTAGAAGATTAGTTCTTCCCTGTCAAAATCCTAATTGTAATTTATAGGGTTTGGTGCTGAAATTATGTTATTTCTCCTTCAATTGATTTATGTTGTTGTTCCTTTTGTTCGTATGATTATTTGGCATCCATTCATGTTGTAAAATCATGAATTCATCTAATGAATTTTCCCTGTACATGAAATCGGCATGCTCTACTCTTTGCCTTATTATTACAAATTTTGATCAATTGATTAACCAGTTGGCTTTTGATATTGTTCCTTTTGATTTAAATCGGCATGCTCTACTCTTTGCCTTATTGTTGCAAATTTTGATCAATTAATTAACCTGTTGGCTTCTGATATTATTCCTTTTGATTTAATATGTTAAAAATCACAACCCTATACCTTGTAATCACGAAATCGTAATTGCCTTGAGAACCCTATCTTAGCGCCCAAATTTGTATAGTTAATTATAGTGGTAATTCAAGTTGAATCTTGTTAAGTTCTTGGCTATCACATCACACATCCAAGGGGGAGGCAAGAGCAGTATCTGATCACTGGTTTCTGATAGGTTCAGTGAATGAAATTGGTAAAGAAATAGGATATCTACATGATTATTGAGTATGCATGATTAGTATGGTTTTGTCTTTCCTTATGTACAAGCAAGTATAAGGCACAATACTACAACAAGGCATCCTCAATCATGTCAGAACACAATCAGCATGTTTAATGCACACAACACATGTAATTTAGGAACTCATAACCAATCTGAAGGGTTCGGTATAGCCTAAGTAAGCCTCAAATCAATCCGTAACTCATGCATACACTATCTCACATATGCACATACAACATCACAAAGGCATGCATCGAAAATGACAACCAACAACAAGGATCTCTCGAGAAACCAATGAGGCATAGATTCTATCTCTCTTGTCTCTAAAGAAGAAGCTATATGAATAAGACATGTGCTCCCCAAGGTGACACACTAGGTTGGATGAAACTACGATCCAAAAAATTATCCAATTGCGCCTTCAATTCATTCATTTCTGTAAGAGCCATATGATAAGGAGGAATGGAAATCGGATTCGTACCCAGCATTAATTCAATACCGAATTCAACTTCTCTTGCTGGCTGCAAACCAACTACGTCTTCTGGAACACACATTCGGGAACTCATGAACCACAGGAATAGAATTCAGATCTAAAGACACTTTGGAAATGCACATGCGCGAGGTATGCAATACATCTTTTGCTGATAAATCGACTCGCATCAAGCGAAGAAATCATGCAAGTTGAAACAACTCATCTACTACCTTCAAAATAGAATTCGAAATCATCTAGTACGCTAAACCAGACACGCTTAGTAAGACACTCCATTCGGGCTTGATATTTGGTCAGACAATCCATTCCTAAGATCAATCCAGCTCTTCGATGTCCAATGGAATCAGGTCCATTTCAAGTACAATAGAATCCATACGTACAGTACAGCCGACATAGACTAGATCACAAGTCAATTGCTCTCCTTAAGAGATCAAAACTACAATAGAAGGAGATAGCGGAGACAAAGGCCGATCTGAGCTAAGTGCTATCCTTGGACTCAAAAAATGTTCTTTTCGGTCTAGGATATAATAACACTTTAGCATTTTGAGAAAAGACTGAAATAATACCTGTCACAATATTTGGGATTGCTTCGGCATCAGTTAAAGTGAACAATCTCGTGGGCCTGGGCTGTGCCTCACTTGTAGATCCGCTAGGTTGTCCTCTAGGTGCATTTGCTGTTAGTTTAGTGGGATTGGCATACCCGCCTCAGTTTGCATTTGGTGCGCCTATAATACATTTTGGCTTAGGGAACTCCCTCTGAATATGACCTATTTCTCCACAATTATAGAATCCTCGTGTTTGTGAACTCCATGAGGATCCATTAGAGTTAGGACTAGAACCAGAGAAATTCTTTTTGAAGTTACTTTTATTGCCATTATTCTTCGGAAGATAGGACGTCAAAGGATAAGGTAACTTAGGACGGTTGAATTTGGAACCACGTTGGAATCAACCACCATTGCTTGATATAGGAGGTTTCTTGCTTTACACAAACTTCTCTGCTTCGGTGGAAGCAACAATCAACTCTTGTAAATTCTGCACAGGTGTCGTGCCCACAATTATTTTGAGCTCAGTATTCAGCCCATCTTGGAATCGCCTAGTAAGCTGACAAAGTGTGCGATCCTCTTCTGGTGCAAAACAGGACAACTCCCTCAATTCTCTTTCATACTCCAACATTGAACGGGTGCCTTGCTCGTGTTTGCAAAAAGCTTGTCATTGCTCACTCTTATGGAACTAGGTGTAGAACCTTTCTTTAAATTCATGGAGGAACTCATCCCAAGAAGATAGACGATATCCGAACCGTATACTCACTATTGTCCACCATACGAGGGCTTCTCTCTCAAGTAGGAATGTGGCAATAGTAACTTTATTATCATCAGAAACACACAGGAACAAGGATACGTGGCATATGGTATCAATCTACTCATGAGCTGAAGCGACACCTACTAAACCGCTGAAATCCTTGCATCCTAATTAACAGGTCTCTTTCAGCAAATTGGTAATCATCACCAGAAGTCTTTCAGCCTCTTTAGGATCAACCGGCTGAACTGGAGCAACACGAGGAATGGGATCTTCCTCGGGAGGTGCAGGAGTATTCTGAATTTGAGCCTTCAATCACTACTAATTTGTAGCAATTCCTTACAGCACATTCAATATCTATACCATCACAGGATCGATGGTGGGTGCAGCTAGGGTTGCTGGTGTGGCTGGGGCATTAGGTTTGCCTTGGTTTTCAGGTTGCTCAACTTGGTTTTTGGGCTTAGCTTGCCCTCTTGCTCAATTTGTGCAATCGGCTCATTCTGCTCATTTGGTTGGTGTTCGGATTCAGCTTCATTCCTACCCCAACGAGGTCACTCAATGCATAACCTAAATGCGAAATTGGGGGAAAAAATGGTACCTAGTGTAGAGGCGTATACCGGACGATATGCATATTCTGAAATAAATCACAAGAGATGCATAAAAGTACATATAAGTCTCGGCATGCATACATACCCATATAGGGCATACTCGACAATAGATAAAAACACATACATACATTCAGCACTCACATAATTTTAGAGAAGGAAACATAATGAAATACCTATAAAAACACATCAGAACACATTCAGGTATTAGCATCTAAAGATGTGTGTGTGTGCGCATGTACATTCTTACAAGCACAAAACCAGAAAACACATTAGCATACAATCAATCAAATTTATGCAAGTATGTTTCCTAAACCATTCTTCGTTGCAAAACCTATAAGGACCTTTACCACTGTGAAACCCAAAGAAGCCGAATCAAGGACCTATCTGAATTCCACAAGGCTCAAGTCACACTAACTACGTTTTTTATTAAAGTTTATTCCTATGATTTTAAAGGTTGGAGCATGTTAACATTATACATACAATCTGGTGTCATACAGAGTGAATAAAAAAATCAGTGGAAATGTTTATAATTAATCAAAGGAACCATAACACATGTCCGAAAGGAGTCTCAAAATCCATCAAGTAGCCCTCAAATACATTTCAGAAATAAGTAGGAATAGGAGGGATCTATTGAACCAGAAAGTAGTCTAATCAAATTGTATGTTTAGGGGTATAAGCGTAAGCAATCAGCAAAGAAGGAAGTATATGAATGTTATGTAATATCGTCCCGCCTGCAGCCTTGATCAGACTCCTCAGTACCATTGGTAGAAGATCTACCTAAGCCTTTAAAAGGGGAAAAACAACGAGTGAGATTACAAGAATCTTATTAAGGTTACAACATCATCAAATCTGCAAAAATCTAAATAATTATCACACAATCAACATCAGATTCGCATACACTACTATAGGTGTATCAAACAAACAACAAACAAGCACAATAAGGGTAGGGCCGAAAGTAACAAGGCTTTGGGTGGACTAAGAACACTTCTGAAACCAGAAGTACACAACTAGGTAATTCATCATCTGATTTGAACAACTGAAAGGCTATACCCTTCCACCTATGTTGTACAAGGCTTAGAGGCACAAAGGGTAAATGGTTACCAAACAATCTAATCAACAAGCCTATCCATCTTGCCAAACAAGGACAAGGCATCTAAGCAACGCAAGGACAAGGGAATCCAAACCACACAAGGATAAGGGCATCTTGGCACACAAGGACTAGGCTTATAGCCACCAAAGGACTAGGCATCCAGCGAGCTCTCGCTGGGGATTGCCACCTATGTGACTCCTATACTAGTAAGTACCTCTCCTCTCGCTTGGAGTATCAGTCACTTACTCTGAAAGGCCACCGAAAAAGGATCTTGACACACAATCAAGTACAAACACACACAAGTAAGTACAAGGCATAATAACACAGCAGGGCATCCTCAATCATATCACAATACAATTAGCAACTCCAATGCACAAGGTATAACAAAAATATGCTTACAATCCTAGCATAGGGATTCACAACTACCTAGGGCACCACAAACCATTTCGTAATCATGTATACCTAACCTTAAGCATGCGCATACATCAAGGAACAAACCGAATCAATTTGCAAACAATGAATTTTTGAAAAAACTGATGAGACATAGATCTTACCTCTTTTCTCTCTGGACAAGTAGCTAGTTTTTTGCTTTTATTAATGAAATCAGAGCCACCTATACAATCATAAGGCAAAGACAAGACCACACTAAGCATATATATTCAGAAACAAAATAAACATCCTAGTTCCTTACCAATTCTGTAGCGACCCTAACTACTAACCTATTATTAATTGCTCCGATTAGGGTCCTTATCGCAGTGAAACCCAAACAAGCCCAAGAACCAGGACCTTTCCAAATCCCACAAGGCTTACTCATCAAATTCATGACTTTTTAACATGTACATTCTTTATGTTTATCAACAATTGGAGCATGATATTGGACAAGTATTCTGGTATCATACGGAGTGAATGAAATATCAGTGGAAGTCTTTAAATAAAATCAATGAATCCACAAGACACAAGTCCCATAAGGATCCAAATATCTAGCAAGTTAACCCCCAACATAAATTGAACACAACAAGTAAAGGAGGAATCTTAAAAAACCAGAAAGTAGTCCAATCATAATTCATGCTATATGCACAAGCAATCAAGGAACAGGTGATATCGCCCCGCCGTGCAGCTTTGATCTCACCACACTGGTACCTCGGACAATGGATGTACCTAAGCCTAAAAACTGGTGAATATAATAGAATGATATTATAAAAATCTCAGTAAGGTCACAACATGATAATATGTATAGAAATCTTAAAGACAAATCTCCCGAACAACATCAGATTATCCCTACACAACTATGGGTATCACGCGATTCAAGAATCAATCTAAGGGATAAGGCTGAAACTAAGGTTGAGGGTGGACTACAACACTTCCAAAAATCAGAAGTACACAGACAGGTAAAACTCATCAGATTACTCTCGGCACTTGAAAGAAAGAACGGTCATCTCCTTCCACCTATGTTGTCCAAGGTTTACTGCACAAAAGGCAAAAGATTAGCACACAAGCTAATCAGCAAACCTATTGATCCTGCCACACAAGGACAAGACATCCAAGCCACACAAGGACAAGGCTTCCAGCCACACAAGGATAAGGCATCCAAGCCACACAAGGACAAAGCTTCCAGCACGCGCATGCTGGGGATTGCCATATATACAACTCCCATACTAGTAAGAACCTTTCCTCTCCTAAGGAGCATCAGCGCTTACCCCGAATGGCCATCAGAACAGGATCTTGAGACACAAACACATAAAAGCATACACAAACAAGTACAAAGCATAATACCACAATAGGGTATCTTCAATCATGTCAAAACATTATTATATGCAATTCAAGCATTGAAAGCTAAACTCAAGGGTTCGGTATGGCCTATAGGATTCATATCTCAATCCACAATTCATTCACATATCCTACAATTAATTCGGATGCAGTAATAACAAACAAACAACAGGGATCTTGGGAAAACCCGATGAAGCATAGATCTTACCTATCTTGTCTCAGAACAAGAAGCTATTCCTTTTCCCTTATTTAATAGTTTCAAACCACCTATAGCATCACAAGGCAAAGATAAAACCAAACTAAGCATGCATACTCAATAACCATGTAAGTAACCTATTTCCTTACCAATTCAAGTCACCAAACCTATCAGAAACCAGTGGTCAGATGCTGTAGATGTCTCCCATTTGGATTTATGAAGTGATAGCCAAGAACTTAACCAGATTCAACCTAAATTGCCACCCCAATTTAACTATGTATATTTTGGCACTATGCATAGGTCACAAGATAATTTGTGATTTCATGTTAGCAAGGTGTAAGGGTTGCGATTTCATGTTAACAAAGAAGGATTAATTGTTTATAACTTATACAATCAAAAGAAACAAAATCGAAATTCAATAGGTTAATCAATTGATCAAGATAGGCAACAATAAGGCAAGGGTAGGGCATACTGATTTCATGTATAGAAAAGATTCAAAGGATGAATTCATAATTTTATAACATGACTGTATGCCAAACAATCATACGAACAAGAGGATCAACAACGGAAATCAATTGAAGATAGAATCATATAATCTTGCAACCTAATCCCGCTGAAATACAATTTAACTTTTGATAAAAAAAATTAACCTTCAGACAGAAAACCCAAGCGTTTTGGAAATAGAATGAAGAGATCTTTCCAACAAGCTATTATTTGCAAGAATCCGACAAAGGACGAAAGAGTTATGCTATTTTGAAGTTCAAACAGATTTTGGTAATTCCGTCGAAATACGATTTAACTTTTGACATAGAAAAACTAATCTCCAGATGATAAGCCAAAGATGGTTGGAAAGAGGATGAAGAGAGATTTCCAATAAACTATTATTTACAAGAATTAAACAAAGGATGAGAGTGTTATACTGATTTGAAGTTCCAGCGGATTTTGACAGAAATTAGGAGGTGTAAGGTTTTTAGGTTTTACAAATTTTGTGTGTTTTTTGTATAAAATTTTTGTGTGCCTGGCTTCCTATTTATATAAGGTGGTTATGGGATTAAAATCCCTATTTTAAAGGCTTGATTAAAGTAAGATAATTATCAGAATTAAATTCTGTAATTATCCCCCTTAATTTTAGGGATTTTGATTTCTAAAGTAATTATCAACCTATAAAGAACTAGATTAAAGGAATTAAAACCAAAATTAATTACTAGACATTTCTTACCAATTTCAGCCGTCACACATTCTTTTATTTAGAGGCAAAATGGTTTTTTCACCTGCACTGGCTTTTGGACTTATAGGACTCAAAATTCAGGGTCTCACATCCTCCCCTCGTTATAAAAATTTTGTTGTCGAAATTTTAGCATAAGTACCTAAGCAAACAGGTAAGGAAATTTCGCATGCATAGATTCCTCAGTCTCCCAAGACTATTCCTCAATTTGGCCATTACGCCAAACAACTCATACCACAGGCATGCTTTGACTACGAAGCTGTCGAACTGACCTATCTGGTATGGCAACTGGTTGTACAGGATAGGATAGGCCTTCAGCAATTTCGACTGGGGGGTTCTTTGAGCACATGGGTAGGGTATCGCAAATATTTTCTCAATATTGAAACGTGAAACACATTGTGAATTCTTTCTATATTTGGAGGTAAGGCAAGTCGGTATGCAATAGGGCCGATCCTCTCAACAACGTCATACGGACCAATGTAACGAGGTGCTAACTTACCTCTCTACTGAAAACGAAAGACTCCTTTCCATAGGGTAACCTTCAGAAATAGTTTGTCACCTACCACGAATTCTAGTTCCCTTTGTCGATTATCAGTGTAGTTTTTCTGCTGATCCTGGGCTGTTTTTAGCCATTGTTGAATCAAGTTCAACTGCTCCGTTGCTTGATCAATCAATTCCGGATTGTCTAGGCATCTCTCACCTACTTCATTCCTGCAAATGGGAGTTCTACAATGTCTCCCATATAGTGCTTCATAAGTTGCCATACTGATGCTTACATGGAACTATTGTTGTATGCAAATTCTGCCAATGGTAGACATCGATCCCAACCGGTATGCTGGTCCAACACACTCGCACGTAGCATGTCTTTGAGCATCTGAATCGTCCTTTCTGATTGACCATCAGTCTGGGGATGAAATGCTATACTAAAATTCAATCTCGAACGCAGCGCATTCTGGAACTTTTCCCAAAATTGTGAGGTTAAACAAGGGTCACGATCTAAAATGATGGAAACTGGCACTCCATGCAATCGAACAATCTCGTCCAAGTAACGAACAACCAATTTCTCAGGTGTATCCGTCACACGTATAGGAAGGAAGTGTGCAGATTTCGTCAATCGATCCATGATTACCCAAATGGCATCGTATCCTTGCTGCGATCTAGGCAAACTGGTCACAAATCCATTGTGAGATGCTCCCACTTCCATTCTGGAATCGGAATTGACTGCAGTAGACCAGCGGGTTGTTGATGTTCGATCTTTAGTTATTGACATACGAGGCATCAGGCAACGAACTCAGCAATGTGGCATTTCATGTTTGGCCACCAATACTGCTCCTTTAAATCTCGGTACATCTTAGTGCTTCCGGGATGGAAAGAAAATTTCGAACTATGCGCCTCCAATAGAATAAGGTTATGAATATCAACATCTTGTGGAACGCAGACCCGGTTAAAAATCTGAAAACCTAATTTCGCCGAATTTCGATTTATCTTTAGAGAAATAAATAGTAACCTTAAGATGAAAAATTATAGATGGTTGGAAATATGATGAAGAGAGCTTTCCAACAAGCTATTATTTGCAGGATTCTGACAAACGATGAGAGAGTTATGCTTGTTTGAAGTTCAAGAAGATTTTGGCAGTTCTGCCGAGTTTTGATTTAACTTTAGAGAAAGAAATAATAACCTTCAGAAAAAAACCCATAGATTTTTTGAAAGAAGATGAAAATAACTTTCCAACAAGCTATTATTTTCATGAATCCGACAAACAATGAGAGAGTTATGCTTGTTTGAAGTGCAGGAAAATTGTGGCCGAAATTGGGAGAGGAAAGGTTTTTAGGTCCTACGAATTTTGTGTGTTTTCTGTATAAGATTTTTATGTGGCTGACTTCTTATTTATGTAAGATGGTTATGAGATTATAATCCCTATCTTCATGGCTTAATTAAAGTAAGATAATTATCAAAATTAAATTCTGTAACTATCCCCTTTAAAGTTAGGATTTTTATTTCCTAAGGTAATTATCAACCAATAAAGAATCAATTTAAAGGGAATTAATACCAGAAATAATTACTAGACATACCTTACCAATTTCGGCCATCACACATCCTTTCCTTCAGGGAAAAAATAGTCTTTTTCACCTGCACTGGCTTCTGGACTTCTAGGACTCAAAGTTCATGGTCTCGCATCGTCCCCTCCTTATAAGAATTTCATTCTCGAAATTTTTAGCACAAGTACCTAAGCAAACAGATAAGGAAATTTTGCATGCATAGATTCCTCAGTCTCCCATGTCTGTTACTCAATTTGGCCATTACATCAAATAACTCTCACCATAGGCACGCTTCGGCTGCAAAGCTGTCAAGCTGACCGATCTAATATGGCAACTGGCTGAACGGGATAGGATAGGTCTTCAGCAATTACAACTGGGGGTTATTCGAGCACGTGAGCAATGTATTGTACATACTTTCTCAACAAAGATACGTGGAACACATTGTGAATTCTTTCCATATTTGGAGGTCAGACAAGTTGTTATGCAATAGGGCCGATCCTCTCGACAATGTCATACGGACCATTATAACGAGGTGCTAGCTTATCTCGCTACTGAAAACAAAGAACTCTTTTTCATGGGGTGACCTTCAGAAGCACTTTGTCACCTACCGAAAATTCTAGCTCCCTTCGTCGATTATCGACGTAGTTTTCTTGTCCATTCTGGGCTGTTTTTAGCCGTTGTCGAATCAAGTTCAACTGTTCCGTTGCATGATCGATCAAATCTGGATTGTCTTGGCATCCTTCGTCCATTTCATTCCAGAAAATGGGAGTCCTGCAACGTCTCCATATAATGTCATAAGGTTCCATACCGATGCTTACATGAAAATTATTGTTGTAAGCCAATTCTTCCAACGGAAAGCATCGATCCCAAATGGTTTTCTGATCCAACACACTCGCTCGTAGCATGTCTTGGAGTGTTTGAATCGTTCTTTCTGTTTGTCCAATGTTCTAGGGATGAAATGCCATACTAAAATTCAATCTCGAACCCAGCGCATTCTGGAATTTCTCCCAAAATCATGAGGTGAAACAAGAGTCACGATCTGAAAAGATGGAAACTGGCACTCCATGCAGTCGAACAATCTCATCCAAGTAACGAACAACCAATTTCTCAGGTGTATCCGTCACACGTATAGGGAGGAAGTGTGCAGATTTCGTCAATCGATCCACAATCACCCAAATGGAATCTTGTCCTTGCTGCAATCTAGGCAAACCGGTTACAAAATTCATTGTGACATGCTCCCACTTCCATTCTGGAATCGGAAGTGACTTAAGTAGTTCAGCTGCTCATTGATGCTCGATCTTTACTTGTTGACATACGAGGCATCGGGCAACGAACTCAGCAATGTGGCATTTCATGTTTGGCCAACAATACTGCTCCTTTAAATCTCGGTACATATTAGTGCTTCCGGGATGGATAGCAAACTTTAAAATATGTGCCTCCAATAGAATAAGGTTACGAATATCAATATTTTGTAGAACACATACCCTGTTTCTGAAGACAAGCACTTCGTCATCTCGTATTCAGAAATCACAAACTATGGTATCAACACCATCAAAAAGTCACTTCCGAATTTCAATCAGTTTTGGATCCTTTAATTGCTGTTTCTGGATTTCCTCAGTCAAGGTTGACGTGACTTCGATTTGTGCCAGCAATGAACCAGAAAAATCAGTGCCAAGATTCACATGATTAGCTTTCAAATCCAGCAACATAGGCATGTAATGGGTGTGCATGTAAGCCAAAACCGATGGGGAAGGAGGATGAAACTTTCGGCTCAAGGCATGAGCAACAACATTTTTCTTTCTATGATGATATTTGATGATCAAATCATAGTTTTTGATCAGCTCTACCCATCTTCATTGTCTCATATTCAATTGTTTTTTCGTGAGTAGGTACTTCAAGCTTTTGTGATCGGTGAAGATTCTGTATGTCTCGCCGTATAAGTAATGTCGCCATATTTTCAACGCAAACACCATGGCTGCAAGGTCCAAATCATGTGTAGGATAGTTGCTTCCATGCGGTCGTAACTATTGGGAAGCACAAACAACATTACATGTAAAGGCACCAAAATTAACAAGTAAACAACAAGGATCTCTGGAGAAATTGATAAGGCTTAGATCCTACCTCTCTTGTCTCTAAACAAGAAGTTATTCCCTTGTCTTTATTCAATAATTCTGCACTACTTATAAGATCACAAGGAAAAGCCAAAACCAAACTAAGTATGTATATCTAATATCCAATTAAATACCTTATTTCCTTACCAATTCTACTCACCAAATCTATTAGAAATCAGTGATCAGATACCGCAGGTACCTCCCCCTTGGATGTGTGGTGTGATAGCCAAGAACTTAGCAATAATCAACCTGAACTACCTTCCCTAATTATCACACAGTTTTCGGCACTAAGAATAGAACAATAGGGCAAGTTGCAATTTCATGTTAACAAGTTGTAGGAGTTGCGATCTCATGTTAACAATAAAGAATTAAGGGTTTATAACATGTATAATAAAAAAAACAGGATCAGAATCCAATAAGTTAATCAATTGATCAAGATAGGCACAATAGGGCAATAGGGAAATAGGGCAAAGGTAGGGCATACTGATGTCATGTATAGAAAAGATTCAAAGGATGAATTCATGATTGTTCACTATGAATGGATATTAAACAATCATTCGAATAAAGGCAATAACATTAGAGATCAATCAAAGGCAGAATTAAAAAAATCTGAAAACCTAATTCCGCCAAATTTTGATTTAACTTTAGAAGTTCAAGAAAATTTTGGTAATTCCGCCGAATTTCGATTACACTTTAGAGAAAAAAATACTAACCTTCAGATGAAAAGAAATATATTTTTTGAAAGATGATGGAAAGAGCTTTCCAACAAGCTATTATTTGTATGAATCCGACAAACGACGAGAGAGTTATGCTTGTTTGAAGTTCAAGAAAATTTTGGCAGTTCCACTGAATTTCGATTTAACTTTAGAAACATAAATACTACTAACCTTCAGACTAAAAAGGAAAAAATGGTTGGAATGAGGAAGAAAAGAGCTTTCCAACAAGCTATTATTTGCAGGAATCCAAAAAATGATGAGAGAGTTATGATTGTTTGAAGTTCAAGAAGATTTTGGCAGAAATTGGGAGGTGTAGGGTTTTTAGATCCTTCGAATTTTGTGTATTTTCTGTTTAAAATTTTTGTGTGGCTGATTTCCTATTTATATAAGATGGTTATGAGATTAAAATCCCTATCTTCAAGGCTTAATTAAAGTAAGATAATTATCCTATGTGCACGTTGGATGTCTAATGCTATGTGCTGGCTAGATGCCTTATCTTGTGTGCTAGCAAGATGAATAACCTTGTTGATTAGCTTATGTGCTAACCTTTTACCCTTTGTGAAGCGAAGCTTTGGACAACATAAGTGGAAGGGGATGGTCTTTTCTATTGATGAGATTGATTGATGACTTACTTGCCTGTGTACTTCTGATTTTCAGAAATTTTTGTAGTCCACCGTTAGCCTTAGCTTTCGGCCTTATCCCTTTTTGGATGTTTGAATGCTGGTGTGATTCCAATTAGTTGTATAGGCTGATCTGATGTTGTTTGTGAGATGTTTATTTAAAATTTCTAGACTTTATAATGTTTTGACTCTACTAAGATTATTGTAACCTCACTCTATTGTTTTCACCATTTTTCAGGCTTAGGTACATTCTTTGTTCGTGGTACAGTGTGTGAGATAAAGGTTGTACAATGGGGCGATATTGTATCACATTCGCATTCCTGTTTCCTTGGTTGCTTGCACATATAACATGAACCATGATTGGACTATTTTCTGGTTTTTCAAGTTCCTCCTTTGCTTGTTTATTTGCGAATTATGTAGGAGGTTTACTTGCTGGATATTTGGATCCCTATGGGCCTTGTGTGTCGGGATTTCATTGATTAAATTTAAGGACTTATGCTGATGTTTTTATTCACTCGTATGTTACCATGATACTTGTCCAATATCATGCTCCAACCTTTAATTTGGGGTTTAGGATGAGTTTATTTGGGTTTCACGGCGGTGAGGGTCCTAATAGGTTTTAATTTGGGTCCTTACATATCTTCCTAACACAAAATGCCCACCATTTGAGGTCTCATATATAAAAAACCTACTCTCAATTCACAGGTTTATACGTATCAAGAATGCATCAAACACAATCAACATATGCATAAGTGGCATTAAATACAGTTGATGCTCAAACTACATGGTGAACATACAATGAACCTAATCATTCACATTGCATGTATAACCTCCATTTAAAACCAAGCATTTGATCACATTTTAATCCAACAAAACAAAACATTTACGTTTAAATGAATGTAACATAAACTTCCACCTCTTGTTACGCAAATGACTCAACAACAATATCTTTTCCCTTATTGGCTGCTCAAGCACCACCTAAGCACACAAACACAATACTAAGAACGAATCGAATAGAAGTGAATGGAAATGACAAATCTGAAAACAAGTCTAGAGACCCCTTAGACACTCAACCTAGCACACAGGACATACTAGCATCACACTAAGCTTACCAACCTAGAATTCTAACAAAAGGATGAACCATCCTTTCCTTACACATGCCACCCATAGCTAAAAATCAACAACCCAGCTTAACCAGCAACACAATTGGGTTCCTCAACCCATACACATCCTCCACACTTCACAATCAATCAAACTCAAACAAGGAAATCAACCAATTCTATCAATTACATCAACATCATAAGAATCTCGAAATTACCAAATATTCCATTGAAAACTCTAATCACACACCCATGAATTAATTAACGTTTCCAGGAAATCCAATCCATCTCACAATCTTAGAAAACATCAAAAGCAATCTAAAAGAACCACAAATCAACAAAGGCGACAGAGATTAAAGGCATTTACCACCGAAATCCCCAAAAGTTCCCCAACACCAAGAACAACAAGAATTAGTTCCTCAATGTGAAACTAACAATGGAAATCAATTGTGGGAGGTTAGGAACGTGTTTAATAACAATTCCCAATAGTTTTCTTTGGAGGAAAAATCAAAGGAAGCAAAATGTGTTCTTTGGGAGAGGGGAAGTAGCAAATTGTGTGAGAAGGGGAAAGAAAGGATTGAGCTACAGGTGTCTAACACTTAGAAAAATATTCTAAGTGTTGGTTTGGGCTAGCCTTTTATACTCCGAACCTGAAATCCTTGAAAATCTGAAACAAAACATTTTTAGGCTTGATAAGTCCCGAATTGGCTCAATCAATTTCTATTCACTCAAACCTTGTCACTCGATCTATACCACTCACTAAGACATCTAGACACACACCTAGGCCTCCTATGACTATTTCCACCTCACTAGTCAACTCTCGGGTCAATGGTGAACTCTTGGGTCAAACTGTCAACTGCTCAGGACGTACCAAAAATCGAACACTCTCATTGTACTATCACACTTAGGCACTCAAAGGAACGAGGTCTCACAAACTAGTACCATGAATTCAGATATTTTGCAGAAATGAAATTTTATCCTGTTACTTTACTGAAGCTGGGAGGGAAACGGGAAGGGTTAGATGGTAGTCGGTTCCCTCAATGAAATGGTGTCGTTTCGGCTTGCATGTGCAGATCCTGTGAGTTTAATGAAAATGACATGGCTTGTGTCGTTTTGATTTATGATGATAATATTCTCAAATATTAAATATTAATAATAATATCTTTATTATTTCTTAAATATCGATAAATTATAATAAATATATAATAAATAGTATATTATTTTTAAAAATACCTAGAAAATTTATATGAAATTTTTATGAATAATACTATCCATTAAAACTCGAAAATTATTCTTTTCATAAGTGTTTAATTTATTAAAATTAAAATATTCTCCTATTTCTCTTAGAAAAATTTTAATTAATACAAATGTATCTCCGAAAACTCTTTAAAAATTTACACTACCTTAAACACAATTGGTTGACCATTTTATGATCTTAAAATTCTAAAACAACCAGTACCATTTCCCTTATGATTGTTTGATTATTAATTAGATAATTATAATAATTTTCAATAGTAATAATTTCCTCAAAATAGATAAATTGTACCATAAGTTCGTAAATGATTCTAAGTTGTGGGCTAAGACCCATTAACATCGATGGTCCTCAATTGGCTTCGAGGCCAAGCAGCTCTAGGTTTATGGATCCGCACATATTACCCACCTTAAAAATTTGTCCTCAAAACTTGCATCAATCGAGATTAATCATATCGTGAAAATTTCACATCCTCGCAATCACATTAAATTTTCAATATCCAACTACATAATCTTTATTCTATACATCATTAGAAATTACACTTACCGTTTCTTTCATCCCATCATCTCTAATGATGTAGCTAATCATTTGAGTCAATATCAAATATACAAAATCTATTAACTCAATGCTATGCTTATAGTGATTATATTTTGATGATAATATCATAATTGATTCCTATATGAATCTATTTCAAGTAATCTATGACTCATAAACACCATGCTTTCAGTGCGCAACTCCACTCTTATCTTTACTTCCGGTCAACTAGTTAAGTAATAGATTTTAAATTCTATAATATTTCAATTGAATTCCAACACAATTTCATCATCTAAGTTTCTTGAGTCCATATTGAAATTGTACCATAGCAATCACTATCAAGTGTTATCATATTAATTATTCACACCACGAGCTGTAACGTGTAATAATATCATGCATGCATTTAGAGTTATAAGCCTGATAAAATATTCATTTAAACTTATCATCTATAAATGATAGATATATATCTCAATATCAACTTCTTTTGATCATCATAAAATTAGGATGATCTTACCTCAATATCAGTCCCAACTAGGATGTAACATCTCATTATATCCCATTTATCCTTATATACAACCATTTTTAATTTAACATAACTTAATCAGAAATATTCTGAAACCATAAATTAATCTCATAAAAGGTTTGATAACCATTTATCTTACATGCCAAGATATTTATAGAGTCTACATGGCTCTGTTTATCTATCATTAAGTCCAAAATCAATATAGACTTCACACTTATGTGTTCCATTCATAGGTAAATACAATCACCACATCTCATTCACTTACTATGATAGATGTTATAATCGAACACTCAAAGTTTAAGCTTAAAGTTGTACCATCATAGGTCATATAAGATATAAGTCTGATGTGTAGTTCTTTCACATGGCGTGATAATATAACTCATGATTCAATTTTCTAACATATCAAAGAATACACTTTCTTGTTCAAAATTTTCCTTAGCTTTTCGTTTAACCTCAATACATGCTTGTCCTCGGAAACTATACTTATAATTTCAATTCGATATAACTTACCAATAGTTCGGCCATCTTCTAGTCAAACTAGATTAATATTCCTAACTCTCACTGTCGACTTTCCTCAACTTGTCAAATTTCAAGTATTCTAATGGGATAACCTAGCACAAAAGTCAATAGTTGAAGATGAATAACCGTAAGGCCTGTTATTTTACAAGTGTAATAGTACCACAACACTAGACTCCAAATAAGGTTCCTTCTTGACACAGTTGTTGCCTCGTGCATTCCATGCACTATCAAATTCCATGTGTAAAAGCACTGATAATCCAATGAGTAGTATATAACTATTTTTAATCCCATCTCAATCAAATGACATTCAATAGAACAATATCAGTTATAATCTCAACAAACTATGCCTGCGAAAGATAGGGCCTCATAATATGCCAATCTCATTGCACTCCTATTCATCTGCTTCGGTCACACAAATTCATAACAAATTCTTCTTCTTTCTTCCAGGCCATTCAATCTGAAATCAAAATCAGTGTATATATATTCATATTCATAGTTTCCTTGATTTGGCAAGTCAGTCACAAGACATTTTTCATTAATATAACTGCTTTAAGGAAGTTACTCTACTTTCACGTAATGCCACATAACCAATTCTAAGATAACATGGAAATTGGATCCAACAACCCCTTGTTTAAATAATCGACAGCTCAACCTTGACAAACACCAAACTATCACCCACTAGGATGATATTTACAAAATAACATTGTCTATAAGGTGCAATACATGTTTATACTAACTCAAAACTGAGTTAACACAAGAATAGGATATTTACTTTGAGTGAGTCCTCACAAGAATGATTAAGGCACACAAGAGATGCAACAAACTCAAAGATACTTCTCAATATGGTGATCAATTCTATTTATGAGGTATATACCAAGAAAAATGTTGTTTGTAATGCAAAGAAATGTGCTCAACTACCACTTTAACTATCACCCACTAGGGTGATAGTTGAGGATAGCACAACAATAGAAAATGAAAGGTAACTTAGTTCTCCAAGAATAACAACAAACAATACTTTGCTACCAAGTTAAGTATGACTCCTCGAAACCTAGAAACTACATAATAGTCGTTGTAGGCTCACTATATACACTATCACAACCTACAACAATATATATAATAAACTGATAGTATGATAAAATGCGGTTTTACATTACGTAATAACCGGCTGGTTAGCATTTTCTATATCCTAATATATACATTTATGGAGTTATTACAGGTATCTTACAAGATTTCTCTGAAAGCAGGAATTCACAGGATATTTTGAAGATTTAAAGGCAGATTTCCTGAAAGAGAATCAGGAGCCACGATTTGACAGCTGCTGGCCTGGAAGATCGGAGATCTGACCGTGATCACGGACCGAGAATCTGCCTGATATCTCGGGTGATCCTAACTGATATGGCAGTAATCTGTTTCTGATCCTGCGACATCTTGGTAGATAGTATATAAAGGCCCTGGCCGCCTGTGGGCAGGGGAGGCAATTTTGGGAGATTTCTCTTTGTTTTAGACATTATTCTAGATTTTCCTCCAGAACTCAATGGAGGGCTAGAACTTATTCTTCCTTGATTTAGTTTATTTACCGGACCAAACCCTTGTGAGGTCCCGTTCAATATATTACTCAGTTTCTTTTGTTATGTCTCGCCATTCTAGTGCATATTGATGTCATGGTGCTTGATTAACTCCATAACAAATTAGAAACCAATCACTGTAATCGTGGGCGGTGAGTGAAACACGAGTGACGAGAGGGCATACTCAGATTAACTACGTTGCTAAGCTGAGGGTGAGGTTTTCTGGAAAGTTGGACACAAAAGGGCGAAGGACGATCCTTCCCTCTGGAGTGCTCAGTTGTACTGAGCAACCTACTAATTGGAATCCAGCAGAAAAGACGTGAGTACATCCTTAGAAGACCCGTGATCACGGGGCGATCTCGGTAAAAACTGAATCAAGGAACATCACAAGCATCTGAATTATATCTTTATTTCTCACCTTCGAATCTTTACATTTGTTACAGAACCTCTATTCACCACTGAGATTCTATAACCCTTCGATCTCATCGACCGTGGGCACACCGTGACCACGGCCGATTCCACATTAAGACTTCCGACTCCGAGCCATCTCCCTGAGGATTCGACCTTCCTTGCTACTAGCTACCTGTCCAAACAGAGGAAGATTATTTTGGTGAACACACGACAAGTCATCATAAACCTACAAGGCTAGTCATATAAAACTGAAGCAGAGATGATTGTAAGAGAGTTAATCAAAATACTGTGGAGTGGAATTAAAAGGAATGTGTAAGACCTTGAATTTTGAGTCCTAGAAGTCCAGAAGCCAGTGCAGGTGAAAAAGGCCATTTTTCCCCTGAAGAAAAGAATGTGTGATAGCCGAAATTCATAAAGGATGTCTAGTAATTATTTCTAGTATGAATTCCCTTTAAATTGATTCTTTATTGGTTGATAATAACCTTAACAAATAAAAACTCTAAGATTAAGGGAGGATAATTACAGAATTTAATTCTGATAATTATCTTACTTTAATTAAGCCTTGAAGATAGGGATTTTAATCCCATAACTATCTTATATAAATAGGAAGTCAGCTACACAAAAATCTTATACAGAAAACACAGAAAATTCGAAGGACCTAAAAATCTTACACGTCCCAATTTTTGTCAAAATCTTCTTGAACTTCAAACAATCATAACTTTCTCATCATTTGTCGGATTCCTGTAAATAATAGCTTGTTGGAAACCTCTTTTCATCCTCTTTCCAACCATCTTTGGTCTGAAGGTTAGTATTTCTTTCTCTAAAGTTAAATCGAAATTTGGCAAAACTACCAAAATCTTCTTGAACTTCAAACAAACATAACTCTCTCATCCTTTGTTGGAGTCCTACAAATAATAGCTTGTTGGAAAGTTCTTTTCATCCTCTTTCCAACCATCTTTGGTGTTTTCTCTTAAGGTTAGTATTTCTTTCTTTAAAGTTCATTCAAAATTCGGCGGAATTAGGTTTTCAAATTTTTATAATTCTGCCTTTGATTGATCTCTGATGTTGTTACCTTTATTCGTATGATTGTTTAATAACCATTCATAGTGAAAAATCATGAATTCATCCTTTGAATCTTTTCTATACATGAAATCAGTATGCCCTACCTTTGCCCTACTGCCTTATTGTGCCTATCTTGATCAATTGATTAACCTATTAGATTCTAATCTTGTTTCTTTTGATTATACATGTTATAAACCCTTAATCCTTCCTTGTTAAGATGAGATCGCAACTTCTACAACTTGTTAACATGAAATCGTAACTTGCCCTATTGCCCTATTCTATGTGCCAAAAATTATATGATAATTAGGGATGGTAATTCGGGTTGATTCTTGTTAAATTCTTGGCTATCACATCACACATCCAAGGGAGAGGTACCTGTGGCATCTGATCACTTGTTTCTGATAGGTTTGGTGAGTGGAATTGGTAATGAAATAGGGTATTTAATTAGATATTGGATATGCATACTTAGTTTGGTTTTGGCTTCGCCTTGTGATGCTATAGGTAGTGCAGAATTATTGAATAAAGACAAGGGAATAACTTCCTGTTCAGAGACAAGAGAGGTAGGGTCTAAGCCTCATCAGTTTCTCCAGAGATTCTTGTTGTTTGCCTACTTATTTCGGTGCCTTTACATGTAATATTTTATGTGCATGTGTTGTAGTAGGAATACTTGAATTGCAGACCAAGATGCGATCCTCTAGGCTATACCAAATCCCTTAAGATAGGATATGAGTGCCTAGTTTGCATGTGTTGTGTGTAATGAACATGTTGATTGTGTTCTCACATGATTAACGATACCCTACTATGGTATTATATTTTGTACTTTCTTGTGTTTGCTTGTACGTCTTGTGTGTCAGGATCCTTTTCCGGTGGCCATTCGGGGTAAGCACTGATGCTCCTTGTGAGAGTGGAGGTTTTTACTAGTATGGGAGTTGTATGGGTGGCAATCCCCAGCATGAGCTCGCTGGATGTCTGGTCCTTGTGTGGCCAGAAGCCCTGTCCTTGTGTGGTAGGAAGCCCTTATCCTTGTGTGGCTTGGGATGACTTGTCCTTGTGTGGAAAAATGAATAGGCTTACTGAATAGCCTATGTGTTAACCATTTACCTTTTGTTCAGTAAGCCTTGGACAACACAGGTGGAAGGGGATGACTTTTCTTCTTCAATGCCAAGAGCAATCTGATGAGTTCTACCTGCCTGTGTACTTCTGAGTTTTCGGAAGTATTTGTAGTCCCCCCTCAGCCTTAGTCCTACCCTTATTATCTGAATTCTTGAATTGCGTGATCCTTTTTCGTTGTTAGGAATGATCTGATGTTGTTTGGGAGATTTGTGTTTATGGTTTCTGTAGATCTTATGATGTTGTGACCCTACTGAGATTCTTGTATTCTTTTTCTGTTGTTTCCACCATTTTTTTGACTTAGGTACATTCACTGTTTGTGGTACCAGTGTGTGAGATCAAGGCTGCACGACGGGACGATATTGCATCACCTTTGCATTCCTATCTCCTTGGTTGCTTGCGCATACAATATGATTATAGATTGGACTACTTTTCTGGTTTTTTAAGATCCCTCTTTTGCTTGTTTTGTTTTGGAACATGTTCAAGGATTTCTTGCTGGTTATTTGGATCCCTATGGGACTTGTGTGTTTTGATTCCAATTATTAAATTTAAAGACTTTCACTGATGTTTTATTCATTTCGTATGATACCAGAATGATTGTCCAATATCATGCTCTATTTGTTATTAAAAATTTAATGGGTAAGCCTGGTGGGATTCAGATAGATTCTAGGTGTCTTTGGGCTTGTTTGGATTTCACGACGGTAATGGCCTTAATCAGAGCAAATTTTAATAAGTAGGAATTGGGGTTATTACAAAAAGACTGATGTCTTCGGGTGACATGTCATAACCCCAGGATTAAATAATCTAAAACTGAGCACATTTCATTGTGTACTTGCTCCAAAATCATTTCAAAGGTATACCAGAATCCCAATCAAATCAAAATGAGTTAGAAGAACAATTATAAATATACTGCTTTTATAAATTACCTCAAGTATGACCTATAATCAATCACTTCTCGCTATGCCTGGGAGTGATCTCATACTCATGACGTTCTACACTCAATGCCAATAGCCTTGCAGAAACCTGCCTGGTGAGCGGACATGAAAAATATGCATAACATAATACATGGAATCATGTGAAGAAACTCAAAATGTGAAGACTAGAACAAGATATTTGGGCTCCTCATCACCGTGCAGCCCCAATTGGCCTAACTCATGACTAAATATAAATTACACAAGGCTTAACCTCAAAACTCATTTCCCGAAACATTTAAAAATACGGATAAATTTGAAACTTTACTTTCGTTTTTTAAAAAGAGCATGTATTTAAACAAAAACCTTCGTATAGTACAGCATGTCACGAAGTACAATTACATACAAAAGAAGTCTTAAATTAACACACAACAAGCCACACAGATCTAACCATGCATCACCACAAAAATTCCATCAATCTCAATTCCAAGAATAACACAACGTGTCCAAGTCACCATGTTTATCTTATATATACTAAATCCAAAAGGGATACATATAAGTCCAAAATCAAGTAACTAACACCTCGCACAAAGGGTTACAATAATCAATGAGCAAGCATGCAATACAGAAACAAGCATGCATAGAAGTCCTAGAAGTCTAGGTATCAGTGTAGCTGAAATAACTATTTTGCCCTTGAAGAAAAAGATGCATGATGGCTTGAAATGATTATGTCGAACCTTTCCTCTTTTGATAACTTGTATTTTGTTCATTTCATTCCTAATTCATCCCTTTCCTAAATGGTTCTTTCTTAATTGGTTTCTTTCCTAAATTGAGATATTTCTATAAGATTTATTTCAGAATTATCTCTTAAGGATTATCCTAACATATCTAGGCTTAAAAGTAGGAAAATTAATCCAATAATACATCTATAAAATACCAGGTCAGCTATACCCTAATTACAACATATAATATCTCAAAAAGCACAAGCAACTCTATCCCTATTCCTCTCCTTCTTTGGCCGAAATTACCACCCTTCTCCTAGTGCCGAAATTGATCATCCTTCATCAGATTTCTTCTTATAATAGTTCATTGGAATCCTCTATTCATAATGCCTTTTATTGTCTTGAATTAACAAGAAAAATGTTAGTTTTTCTCTTTTAATATTTCTACCAAGTTTGCTCTAGGGTTTATGTGCCAAAATTCTTATTTCTTTTTCTGTTAGTTCTGAAACTCGATCCTCTTAATCGTATGAGTGTTTGGCACCTATTCCTCTTTTATTATTTTGAAATTGTACCTTGTTCCCTTCTATTCTATGAAATTGCAATTGCCCCCTAAAAACCTTAAGTGTTCCAAAATTTGTACCTTGTTTGGGGATGAATAGTTCGGTTGATTCTTGGCCATCATATTACGCATTCAAGGGGAAGATACTGCTGTATTGGGGTTGCAAGTTTTTTGTTAGGATTTCGGTAAGGATCTTAGGATGCCTTTGGTTTTTAATTTCATATCTTATTGATTAGTATTATGTTGTCTTTACCTTATGTTTGTTTAGGAGTTTCTGATCCTATTAGTAAAGGAAAATAGATAACATCTGATTCAAACACGTGAGAGGTAGGATCTATGCCTCATCGGATTCTTCGGAAATATTTTGCTTGTTTATTGATTTCTGTTTGTGTATCTATGAAGTGTGGTATTTCCGAATATATTAGGTCTTGTTATATGCCTATTTTGATGATGGTATTGTGTGTTGGATTGTGTATTGTGCTTGTGTTTGATTGAAGATATCCTGCTAGATTTCTATATGCTTGAACTTGCTTGTGTTTGTCTTTACTTATTTATGTGTCAGGATCCTCTTTTCGGTGGCCATTCGGGGTAAGTGACTGATGCTCCTAGGGAGAGGACCTTACTAGTATGGAAGTTGTATAGGTGATTGTTTTTAGCACGTGCACGCTAGATGCCTTGTATGCTGGTTTGAGTTCGGACGTCAGGATGCCTTTATGCCAATTAGAGTCTGGGCATGGGATGCTCTGTACCTCATTTTAAGTTTGCGTGGTAGTATGCTCTATATCTTAGTTTGAGTTTGTGTCGCAGGATGCCCTGTATCTCAGTTCGAGTCTATGTGGCAGGAAGCTCAGTATGCCAGTTCAAGTCTGGACGTCAGAATGCCTTTTATGCCAGTTAAAGCCTGTATGTAGGGATGTGTGATGGCCTATTGGTTGTGTTTATGGCTTACTGAGTTTAAGCTTACCTATGTGATTATGACTCACCAGTGAATATGTTTGTGATTTTCTATTTTCGTCCCTGTCTATTTGTGTGTACTTGCAAATTCTTTAACCTTCTATTAGTATAAGCATTGATCTTATATTGTTTGGGAGATGTTTGATTGGGATTCCTGCAGATCGATGTTGTGACTCTATTGAGATTCTTGTAATCTAATCCCTTTTATTCTTGCCTTTTTTCAATTGGGATGTAAAGATTTCATCGATTTAGCTGGTGCCACTGTGGCACGTGAATGGATGTCTACCTTGTGTCGAGTATCTTTGTTCTTACGTATCTTCGGCGATGATATGGTTTCTATCACCACTTTCCAAGTTGAGGGAGAAGCCCTCGCATAGTGGATAGCTGTGAGCTTGCGATTTGTAGATCATTTGCCTACCTGGGAGGAATTTTGTTATGAGTTTGATGAGAGGTTCTATATGAGAGTCCATAAAAGTGAGCAGCGACAAGCTTTCTACAAACTTGAGCAAGGCACCCATTCGGTGCTGGAATACAAAAAGGAGTTGAGAGAGTTGTCTTGATTTGCACTAGAGGAGGATCGCTCACCGTACCAGCTTGCGAGATGATTTCAGGATGGGTTGAGTATTGAACTCAAAACCATTGTTCGTACGAATTTACAAGAACTAATCATTGTCGTGACCGAAACCCTAAAGATTGTGCAAACCAGGAAGCCATCCGCAGCAACTAGTGGTGGATCCTTCAGTCGAGATTCAAAGTTCAATCGGCGTACGGGACCCTATCCTTTGAGGTCCTACCCTTCGAAAAGCAATGGCAGTAGAGATAAGAACAG
The DNA here is from genome assembly GCA_019739055.1 of Passiflora organensis. Taxonomy (NCBI): domain Eukaryota; kingdom Viridiplantae; phylum Streptophyta; class Magnoliopsida; order Malpighiales; family Passifloraceae; genus Passiflora; species Passiflora organensis. Next base: position 200,118 of record JAEPBF010000014.1, read on the forward strand.
GAAGAACTTTTATGGTCCAAATTCCAGTGGATCGACGTGGAATTTACAGCCACGTCGATGTTATAACTATGGTGAGATGGGACATCTTCAGAGGGACTATTCGAAACCAATTCGGATCACGCGCACACCAAATGTAGGGTGAGGGGGTTTTTTCAATCCCACTAAACCACCAGCACAAGCACCTGGAGGGCCACCAAATGGATCCTCAAATGAGATACAACCAAGACCAACGAGGCTATTCACCCTGACTGATGCCAATGCTAGCCCTGATGTGGTGAAAGGTACTATTTCAGTCTTTTCTCAAAATGCTAAAGTGTTGTTAGATCTCAGAGAAAGCAATTCATTTGTATGTCCAAGGATAGCACTTAGCATAGATCTGCCTTTGTCTCCCTTGTCTCCTCCTATTGCAGTTCTGACTCCTTTGGGAGAGCAACTGATTTGTGATTTAGTCTACATCGACTATGCTGTACGTATCGGTCTGAATGTACTTCAGGTGGAACTAATTCCATTGGATATCCGAGAGCTGGATGTGATCTTAGGCATAGAGTGTATAGAAAAATATCAAGCCCGTATGGAGTGTTTCACGAAGCGTGTGTCGTTCACATTTCCAGATGGTGCCGAGTACTATTTTGAAGGTGATATGTTAGTTGTTCCAACTTGCATGATTTCCTGGCTTGATGCGAAGCGATTGATCAGCAAGGGATGTACAACATACCTCGTGTATATGCATGATATTTCTAAAAAATCTTCTGATCTGGATTCTGTTCCAATGGTTCATGAATTTCCAGATGTGTTTTCAGAAGACATAACGGTTTGCCACTAGCAAGGGAAGTGGAATTCGATATTGAGCTAGTGTCTAGTACGAATCTGATTTTCATTCCTCTGTATCATATGGCTGCTACGAAAATGAAGGAACTAAAAATGCAATTGGAAGATTTGCTGGATCATGGTTTCATCTGGCCCAGTGTGTCACCTTGGGGAGCAATTGTTTTGTTCATGAAGAAGAAAGATGGTTCACTGCGACTGTGCATCGTCTATTGGTTGCTGAACCGTGTAATCATGAAGAACAATTATCCACTACTGCGCATCGATGACTTGTTCGACAAGCTCCAAGGTGCATCCATGTTCTTTAAGATCGATCTCAGACCTGGATACCATCAATTGCGAGTTCGTCATGTTGATATTTTGAAGACCGTGTTCAGATCGCAATGCAGCCACTACGAATTCCTAGTTATGCCATTCAGTTTGACCAATGCAGCAGCCGTGTTCATAGACCTAATGAATCATGTGTTCTAAGAGTTCTTGGACAAATTTATGGTAGTCTTCAGCGACGACATTCTGATTTATTCAAAATTGGAAGAAAAACATGCTGAGCAGTTATGGGTTGTGCTGAATATTTTGTGGGATCGGTGGTTGTTCGCAAAATACTACAACTGCGAATTCTGGTTACGCAAACTTGGTTTCCTGGGCCATGTTGTTTCTGCCCAAGGTGTGTTAGTTGATCCAAGGAAGATTGAAGTCGTAGTTGCTTGGGAACCCCCACGAATTTTGTTTGAAGTTCGTAGTTTCCTTGGCATAGCTAGATACTACCGTTGCTTCATGAAGAATTTCTCATTGCTTGCTGGACCATTGACAAAGTTAACATGCAAAGGAGAACCATTCATATGGACCGAGAAATGCTAACAAAATTTCGAAGAATTGAAGAATCGGTTAGTTTCTGCACGTATCCTTACATTATCTATCGGCAAAAAAGAATACGTAGTGTACAGCGATGCGTTGAAATATGGATTTGGATGCGTATTGATGCAAGACGGAAAAGTCATTGCCTACGCTTCCCGACAATTACGACGGCACAAAAACGTAGTGTATTACGTACGATTTGGAGCTTGCAGTCATAGTTGTAACGACCCTAACTCCTAACCTATTATTAATTGCTCCAATTAGAGCCCTTTCCGCCATGATATCATATGGACAAGTATGATATTGGACAAGTATTCTGGTATCAACAATTTGAGCATGATATTGGATAAGTATTCTGGTATCATACGAAGTGAATGAAATATCATCGGAAGTCTTTAAATAACACCAATGAATCCACAACACACAAGTCCCATAGGGATCCAAATATCCAACAAGTTAACCCCTCAACATAAATCGGACACAACAAGTAAAGGAGGAATATTGAAAAATCAGAAAGTAGTCCAATCATAATTCATGTTATATGCGCAGGCAATCAAGGAATAGGTATACAAATGTGTAGCGATATGGCCCCGCCGTGCAGCCTTGATCTCACACACTAGTACCACGGACAGTGGATGTACCTAAACCTGAAAAATGGTGAATACAACAGGATGAGATTACTAGAATCTCAATAGGGTCACAACATTATGAGATCTACAGAAATCTTAAACACAAATCTCCCGAACAACATCAGATCTTCCCTACACAACTATGGGTATCACGCAATTCAAGAATTAATCAAAGGGATCAGGCCGAAACTAAGCCTGAAGGTGGACTACAACACTTCCGAAAATTAGAAGTACACAGGTAGGTAAAACTCATCAGATTACTCTCAGCACTAGAAAGAAGGAAAGGTCATCCCTTTCCACCTGTGTTGTCCAAGGTTTACTACACAAAGGGTAAAAGGTATGCACACTAGCTAATCAGCGAACCTATTCATCCTGCCACATAACGATAAGATATCCAAGCCACACAAGGACAAGGCTTTCAGCCACACAAGGACCAGGCATCCAAGTCACACAAGGATAAGGCTTCCAGCACGCGCATGCTGGGGATTGCCACCCATACAACTCCCAAACCAGTAAGAGCCTCTCCTCTCCCAAGGAGAATCAACGCATACCCCGAGTATCCATCGAAGCAGGATCCTGACACACAAACATGTACAAGCACACACAAGCAAGTACAATGCATAATACCACAATAGGATATCTACAATCATGTTAGAACACAATTATATGCAATTTAGGCACTCAAAACATAACTCAAGGGTTCATTATGGCCTATAGGATTCATATCTCAATCCGTGATCCATGCACATGTCCTACAATCAATTCGCATGCAATAATAACAAGGGCAGGCATCAAAAATAACAAACAAACAACATGGATCTCTGGAGAAACCGATTAGGCATAGATCCTATCTCTCTTGTCTAAGAATAAGAAGCTATTCTTTTGCCCTTATTTAATAATTCCGAACCACTTATAGCATCACAAGGTAAAGACAAAACCAAACTAAGCATGCATACTCAATAACCAAGTAAGTACCCTATTTCCTTACCAATTCCTCTCACCAAACCTATAAGAAACTAGTGGTCAAATGCCGCAGGTGCCTCCCCTTTGGATGTGTGATGTGATAGCCAAGAACTTAACAAGATTCAACCTGAATTACCACCCCAATTTAACTATATATATTTCAGCACTAAGCATAGGACACAAGATAATTTGCGATTTCATGTTAGCAAGGTGTAAGGATTGCAATTTCATGTTAGCAAGGTGTAAGGATTGCAATTTCATGTTAACAAAGAAGGATTAATTGTTTATAACTTATACAATCAAAAGAAACAAGATCAGAATCCAATATGTTAATCAATTGAACAAGATAGGCAACAATAAGACAAGGGTAGGGCATACTGATTTCATGTACTCATAATTTTATAGCATGAATGGATACCAAATAATCATACGAACAAGAGGAACAACAACAGAAATCAATTGAAAACAGAATCACATAATTTTGAAACCTAATCCCGCAGAAATACGATTTAACTTTTGAAAAATAAAACTAACCTTCAGAAAAAAAATACAAGGTGGTTGGAAATAGGATGAAGAGAGCTTTCCAAGAAGCTATTATTTGCAAGAATCCAACAAAGGTCGAGAGAGTTATGCTATTGTGAAGTTCAAGCAGATTTTAGCAATTCTATCGAAATATGATTTGACTTTCGACAAAGAAAAACTAACCTCGAGATGATAAACCATAGATAGTTGGAAAGAGGATGAATAGAGCTTTCGAACAAGATATTATTTGCAAGAATCCAACAAAGGATGAGAGAGTTATGCTGATTTGAAGTTCCAGCAGATTTCGGCAAAAATTGAGCGGTGTAAGGTTTTTAGGTTTTACAAATTTTATGTGTTTTCTGTATACTATTTTTGTGTGACTGGCTTCCTATTTATATAAGGTGATTATGGGATTAAAATCTTTATTTTAAAGGCTTGATTAAAATAAGATAATTATCAGAATTAAATTCTATAATTATCCCCCATTAATTTTAGAGATTTTAATTTTCTAAGGTAATTATCAACCTATAAAGAACTATATTAAAGGGAATTAAAACCAAAATTAATTACTGGACATTTCTTACCAATTTCGGACCATCACACATCATTTTCTTCAGAGGAAAAATGGTCTTTTCACCTGCACTGGCTTCTAGACTTCTAGGACTCAAAATTTGAGGTCTCACAATAGTTTTTGCGTTGAAAATATGACGCCACTATCTATATGGTGAGACATGCCAAATCTTCACCGACGACAAAAGTTTGAAATATATCCTTACGCAGAAGGAGTTGAACGGGAGAAAAAGAAGATGGGTGGAGCTGACTAAAGACTATGATCTGATCATCAAATATCATGCTAGAAAAAAGAATGTTCTCGCTGATGCCTTAAGCCAGAAATTTCATCCTCCTTCCCCATCGATTTTGACTTACATGCGCACCCATTACATGCCAATATTGCTGAATTAGAAAGCTACATGCGTGCATCTTGTCACTAATCTTTCTGGTTTGTTGTTGGCATAAATCAATGTCACACCCACTTTGATTGAAGAAATCCAGAATCAACAAACAGAAGATTCAAAATTGGCTAAAATTCGGAAGCAATTATCTGATGGTGTTCATGCTATAGCTCGCAATTTCAGAGTGCAGGATGATGGAGTTCTTGTATTCAGAAACCGAGTATGTGTAACACAAGATGTTGATATTCGTAATCTAATATTGTCTAAAGTACATAGTTCGATGTTCGCTACCCATCCTGGTAGTACTAAGATGTACTGAGATTTGAAGGAGCAATATTGGTGGCCGAACATGAAGCGCCACATTGTTGAGTTTGTTGCCAGATGCCTCGTATGCCAAAAAGTAAAGATCGAGCATCAAAGACCCGTTGGTTGACTACAGTCACTTTCGATTCCAAAATGAAAGTCGGAGCATGTCACGATGGATTTTGTGATCAGTTTTCCTAGATCTCAGCGAGGATTTGATGTTATTTGGGTGATCGTGGATCGATTGATGAAATTTTCACACTTCCTACCTATTTGTGTGACAGACACACTCAAGAAATTAGTTGTTCGTTACTTAGACGAGATTGTTCGATTGCATGGAGTGCTAGTTTCCATCGTTTTAGATCGTGACCCTTGTTTCACATCACGATTTTGGGAGAAATTCCAGAATGTGCTGGGTTCAAGATTGAATTTTAATACAGCATTTCATCCCCTGACCGATGGCCAATCTGGAAGGACAATTTAGACACTTAAAGACATGTTACGTGTGAGTGTGTTGGACCAGTATACAGGTTGGGAGCGATGCCTACCATTGGCGGAATTTGCTTACAATAATAGCTTTCATGTAAGCATTGGTATGGCATCTTATGAAGCACTATGTGGGAGATGTTGCAGAAAACCCATTTGCAGGAATGAAGTAGGCAAGAGATGCCTAGAAAATCCTGAATTGATTAATCAAGCAACGGAGCAGCTTAACTTGATTTGACAACGGCTAAAAACAGCACAAGATCGGCAGAAAAATTATGCTGATAATCAATAAAAGAAGCTGGAATCTGCGGTAGGTGACAAAATGTTTTTAAAAGTAGCCCCGTGGAAAGGTGTCCTTCATTTTTGACAGCAAGGAAAGCTCACCTTGTTACATTGGCTCGTATGATATTATTGAAAGGATCGACTTAGTTGCAATTCGATTTGAAGTACCGCTGAATATGGAGAGAATTCACAACATGTTTCACGTTTCGATGTTAGGAAAGTTTGTTCGAGATCCTACTTAGATGCTTGAAGAATTGCCAGTTCAGATTGCTGAAGACCTATCCAACCCTGTACAGCCAGTTGCCATACTAGATCAGTCAGTTTGTCTGCTTCGCAGTCGAAACGTGCCTATGGTTAGAGTTGTTTGACGTAATGGCCAAGTTGAGGAGCAGTCTTGAGAGATTGAGGAATCAATGCATGCGAGATTTCATTACTTATTTTCTTAGGTACTTGTGCTGAAATTTTGAGGATGAAATTTTTATAAGAAAGGGAGGATGTGAGACCCTGATCCTTTCCTTGATAGATGTCCTAGAAGACCAGATACTAGTGCAGCTGAAATAACCATTTTGCCTTTGAAGAAATAGATATGTGGTAGCCATAAATGGTATTGAATATTCTTTCCTCTTTTGGTTCATTTCATTTCGTTTCATTTTGTTTCATTTCCTTCCTTCCTTGTTTAGAGACAAGAGAGGTAGGATCTATATCTCAATGATTTCTCTAGAGCACCCCGAATTTTGAGTCCTAAAAGTCCAAAAGCTAGTGCAGATGAAAAGACCATTTTACCCCTGAAGAAAAAGATGTGTGATGGCAGAAATTGGTAAGAAATGTCTAGTAATTAATTTTCGTTTTAATTCCCTTTAATCTAGTTTTTTATAGGTTGATAATTATCTTAGAAATCAAAATTTCTAAAATTAAGGAGGAATTACTACAGAATTTAATTCTGATAACTATCTTACTTTAATCAAGCCTTTAAAATAGGGATTTGAATCCCATAACTACCTTATATAAATAGGAAGCCAGCCACACAAAAATTTTATACAGAAAACACACAAAATTCGTAAAACCTAAAAACATTACACCTCCCAATTTCTGCCGAAATCCGCTGGAACTTCAAAATAGTATAACTCTCTCATCCTTTGACAGATTCTTGAAAATAATAGCTTGTTGGAAAGCTCGCTTTATCCTCTTTCCAATCATTATTGTCTTATTGTCTGGAGGTTGGTCTTTCTTTGTCGAAAATTAAATCATATTTCGACGAAATTGCCAAAATCTGTTTAAACTTCAAATCAGCATAACTCTCTCATCCTTTGTTGGATTCTTGAAAATAATAGCTTTTTGGAAAGATCTCTTCATCCTATTTACAAAAATATTTGGTTTATTATCTTAAGGTTAGTTTTTATCTGTTTAAAGTTAAATCTTATTTCGACAGAATTGCCAAAATCTGCTTGAACTTCAAAATAGCATAACTCTCTCGTCCTTTGTCGGATTCTTGCAAATAATAGATTGTTGGAAAGCTATCTTCATTCTATTTACAGAAGCCTTAGTTTTTTTCCTGAAGGTTAGTTTTTCTTTGTCGAAAATTGAATCATATTTTGGCAGGATTAGGTTTCAAGATTATGTGATTCTATCTTCAATTGATTTCTGTTGTTCTTCCTCTTGTTCATATGATTGTTTGGCATCCATTCATGTTATAAATCATGAATTAATTCTTTGAATCTTTTCTATACATGAAATCAATATGCCCTACCCTTGCCCTATTGTTGCCTATCTTGATCAATTGATTAACCTATTGGATTCCGATATTGTTTCTTTTGATTGTATATGTTATTATTGATTAACCTATTTGATTGTATCACTTATAAACACTTAATCCTTCTTTGTTAACATGAAATCACAAATTATCTTGTGTCCTATGCTTAGTGCCAAAATATACATAGTTAAATTGGCGTGGTAATTAAGTTTGAATCTTGTTAAGTTCTTGACTATCGCATCACACATCCAAAGGGGAGGCACCTACGGCATTTGACCACTAGTTTCTGATAGGTTTTGTGATTGGAATTGGTAAGGAAATAAGATACTTACTTGGTTATTGAGTATGCATGCTTAGTTTTGTTTTGTCTTTACCTTGAGATGCTATAGATGGTTCGGAATTATTAAATAATGGCAAAGGAATAGCTTCTTATTCTGAGACAAGAGAGTTAGAATCCATGCCTCATCGGTTTCTCCAGACATCCTTATTGTTTGTTTGTTATTTTTGATACCTACCCTTGTTATTATTGCATGCGAATCGATTATAGGATATGTACATGAATCGCTGATTGAGATATGAATCCTATAGGCCATACCGAACCCTTGAGTTAGGTTTTGAGTGCCTGAATTACATATAATTGTGTTCTGACAGATTGAAGATACCCTGTAATAGAATTATGCTTTGTACTTCCTTGTGTGTGCTTGTACGTGTTTGTGTGAATCCATGCTTGCTTAATACTTGATGATTATTTCCGAGAGTACATATGTGTGATGATGATATGAGTGATGAGTATGCATTTACATGTGTGCATATGATTTCCAAAATTTGTATGTTGTTTTCTAGTATATGTGTATCGTTCGGTGCACGCCTCCTCATCAGGTACCACTATTTTTTCTAGTATCGCATTTAGTTATGTGTTAAGTAATAATTATATGCTTGTATAGTATGCCAAGGTCGAACTCTACAAGGGATCGACAGGGTAGGTATGAGATTCAGGACGAACAGCAACCTGTTGAGCAAGAGGAGCCAAATGCTCAAACTGAGCAGGAAGGGAAAACTGAGCCCGAAAACCAACCTGAGGCACCAGCCGCACCAGCCGCACCAGCCATTGATCATGTGATGGCCCAAATCCTAAATGTATTACAAGGAATTGCTGCAAATCAACGGCATATGGAGGTACAATTTCAGAATGCTCCTACACCCGCGCCAGTGGAAAAACCTATTCCTCCACTTGAACCTATACAGCCGACGCATTTAAGGAAGATGAAAGACTTCCCATCGTGATTACAAAATTGCTGATGGAAGCTCGACAATTAGGATGTAAAGATTTCAATGGTTCAGTCGGAGCTGCTGTCGCTTATGAATGGATCGACACCTTATGCCGAGTGTCCTTGTACTTATGTATCTCAGATGATGACAAAGTTTCCATCACCACTTTCTTGCTTGAGGGAGAAACCCTCGCGTGGTGGAAAACTGTGAGTTTGCGATTTGGAAATTTCGGTATGAATTCGACAAAAGGTTCTATATGAGATTTCATAAAAGTGAGCTGCGACGAGCTTTCTACAAGCTTGAACAAGGCACCCATTTGGTGCTAGAATATGAGAAGGCATTAAGGGAGTTATCCCGATTTGCACCTGAAGAGGATTACTCACCGTACCAGCTTGCGAGACGATTTTAGAATGGGCTGAGTACCGAACTCAAAACCATTGTTGGTACGACACCGGTACAGAATTTGCAAGAACTAATTATTGTCGTGACTGAAGCCGAAAAGATCGTGCAAACCTAGAAGCTATCCACAGCCACTAGTGGCGGATCCTTCAGGCGAGATTCAAAATTTAATCGGTGTACAGGACCCTATCCTTTAATGTCCTATCCTCAGAAAATTAATAGCAATGGAAGTAACAACAAGAAGAACTCTTCTAGTTCGAATTCCAATGGGTCTACGTGGAATTCTCAGCAACGTCGATGTTATAATTGTAGTGAAATAGGACACATTTAGTGGGAATGCCAGAAACTGAGATGTATACAGACACACCTAGTGCGGGCTGAGGTGGGTATGCTAACCCCACCAAACCGCCAATGCGCACACTAGGAGGACCACCCAACAGATCCACAAGTGAGGCACAACCAAGACCAACAAAGCTATTCACCCTAACTGATATCGAGGTTAGTCCTAATGTGGTGACAGGTACTATTTCAGTCTTTTCACAAAATGCTAAAGCATTATTAGATCCCGGAGCAAATAGATCATTTGTAAGTCCAAAGATAGCATTTAGCACAGATCGGCCTCTATCTCCCTTGACTCCTCCTATTGCGGTTCTGACTCCTTTGGGAGAACAACTAATTTGTGATATAGTCTACATCGGTTGTGTTGTATGTATGGGTCTAAATGTACTTGAAGTGGATATTATTCTATTGGAAATTCAAGAGCCAGATATGATCTTAGGCATGGACTGTCTGGCGAAATATCAAGCCCGTATGGATTATTTCACCAAACGTGTGTGGTTCATTTTTCCTGATGGAGCCGACTACTATTTTGAAGGTGATAGATGAGTTGTTCCAACTTGCATGATTTCTTGACTTGATGCAAAACAATTGATCAACAAAGGATGTATAGCATACCTCGCGTACGTACATGATATTTCTAAAGAATCTAGATCTGGATTCTGTTCTAGTGGTTCGCGAATTTCCAGAAGTATTTCCAGAAGACATAGCCGGTTTACCACCAGCAAGGGAAGTGGAATTCGACATTGAGTTAGTACCTGGTACGAATCCAATTTCTATTCCTTCGTATCGTATGGCTCCTGCAGAAATTAAGAAACTAAAACACTATTGGAAGATTTGCTGGATCATGGTTTCATCTGACCCAGTGTGTCACCTTGAGGAGGACTTGTCTTGTTCGTAAAGAAGAAAGATTGATCGCTGCGATTATGCATCGACTATCCGTAGTTGAATCATGTAACCGTGAAGAACAAGTATCCTTTTCCACGCATCGACGATTGTTTGACCAACTCCAGGGTGCAGCCATATTCTCCAAGATTGATCTCAGATCTGGATACCATCAATTGCGAGTTCGTAATGCTGGTATTCCGAAGACCGCATTCAGATCGCAATACGGCCACTACGAATTTCTGGTAATGCCATTCGGTTTGACCAATGCACCAGTTGTGTTTATGGATCTGATGAATTGTGTGTTCCATGAGTTCCTGGATAAATTTGTGTTAGTCTTGATCGACAACATTCTAATTTATTCAAAATCGAAAGAGGAACATGCTAAGCATTTGTGGTTTCTGCTAAATGTTCTGAAGGATCATCGGTTGTTCGCAAAGTACGCCAAATGCGAATTCTTGCTACACGAAGTTGGTTTCCTTAGCCATGTTGTTTCCGCCCAAGGTGTGTTAGTTGATTCAAAGAAGATCGAAGCTGTAGTTGCTTGGGAACCCTCGCGAACTGTGTTTGAAGTTCATAGTTTCCTTGGCTTAGCAGGATATTACCGTCGCTTTGTGGAGAATTTTTCATCGCTTGCCGGACCATTGACAAAACTGACGCACAAGGGTGAGGCGTTCATATGGAACGAGAAATGCTAGCGAAGTTTCAAAGAACTGAAAAACCGGTTAGTTTCCACACCTATCTTTACCTTACCTATTTTTGGAAAGGAGTATGTGGTTTACAGCGATGCGTCGAAATCTGGACTTGGATGCGTATTGATGCAAGATGGGAAAGTCATTGCCTACGCTTCCTGGCAATTGCGACCGCACGAGAGAAACTACCCTACGCATGACTTGGAACTTGCAGCCATGATATTTTCCTTAAAAATATGACGACATTACTTATATGGCGAGACGTGCTGAATCTTTACTGACCACAAAAGCCTGAAGTACCTCCTCATGCAAAAAAAATTGAATATAAGACAACGAAGATGGGTGGAACTGATTAAAGACTATGATCTAATCATCGAATATCATCCTGGAAAGGCGAATGTTGTTACTGATGCCCCTGAGCCGAAAGTTTCATCCTCCTTCCCCATCAGTTTTGGCCTACATGCACACCCATTACCTACCGATGATGTTGGAATTGAAAACTAATCATGTGCATCTTGGAAACGATTTCTCTGGTTCGTTGTTGGCCCGAATCAAAGTCGCACCTACCTTAATTGAAGAAATCCAGAATCAACAATTAGAGGATCCGAAATTTACTTAAATTCGGAAGCAACTTGCTGATGGTGTTGATGCCATAGTTCGTGATTTCAGAATACGAGATGACGAAGTACTAGTCTTCAGAAACCGAGTATGTGTTCCACAAAATATTGATATTCGTAACCTTATTCTGTTAGAGGCGTATAGTTCGAAGTTCGCTATTCATCCTGGAAGCACTAAGATGTACCGAGATTTGAAGGAGCAGTATTGGTGGCCAAACATGAAACGTCATATTGCTGAATTCGTTGCCCGATGCCTCGTATATCAACAAGTAAAGATCGAACATCAAAGACTTGCTGGTATACTTCAGTCAGTTCCGATTCCAGAATGGAAATGGGAGCACGTCACAATGGATTTTGTGACCGGTTTGCCTAGATCGCAGCAAGGATACAATGCCATTTGGGTGATCATGGATCGACTGACAAAATCTGCACACTTTCTTCCTATACGTGTGACAGATACACCAGGAAAATTGGCAGTTCGTTACTAGGACGAGATTGTTCAATTGCATGGAGTACCAGTTTCTATTTTTTCAGATCGTGACTCTCGTTTCACTTCACGATTTTGGGAGAAATTTCATAATGCACTGGGTTCAAGATTAAATTTCAGTACAGCATTTCATCTCCAGACCGATGGTCAATCACAAAGGACGATTCAGACACTCGACGACATGTTACGAATGAGTGTATTGGATAAGCAAACCGGTTGGGATCGACGCCTGCCATTGGCAGAATTTGCTTACAACAACAGCTTTCATTCAAGTATCGATATGGCACCCTATGAAGCAATATATGGAAGATGTTGCAGAACTCCCATTTGCTGGAATGAAGTAGGTGAGAGACGCCTAGACAATCTGAAATTAAGTAACCAAGCAACAGAACAATTAAGCTTGATCCGACAAAGGCTAAAAACAGCCCAGGATCGACAAAAAAGCTACGCCGACAATCAACGAAGGGAGCTAGAATTTGCAGTAGGTGACAAAGTATTTTTAAAAGTCGCCCCATGGAAAGGAGTCCTTTGTTTTCAGCAGCGAGGTAAGGTAGCACCTCGCTACATTGGTCCATATGACATTGTCGAAAGAATCGGCCCTGTTGCATACCGACTTGCACTACCTCCAAATATGGAAAGAATTCACAACGTATTTCACATTTCAATGCTAAGAAAGTATATACAAGATCCTGCTCATGTGCTTAAAGAACCGCCAGTTGAAGTTGCTGAAGACCAATCATATCCCGTACAACCAGTTGCCATACTAAATTGGTCAGTTAGACAGCTTCGCAGTCGAAGCATGCCTATGGTATGAATTGTTTCGTGTAATGGCCAAATTGAGGAACAGTCTTAGGAGACTGAGGAATCTATTCGTGCAAAATTTCCTTACTTGTTTGATTAGTTATTTATGTTAAAAATTTCGAGGACGAAATTCTTATATGGTGGGGAGGATGTGGGACCCCGAATTTTGAGTCTTAGAATTCCAGAAGCCAGTGCAGGTGAAAAGATAATTTCGCTCCTGAAGAAAAGGATGTGTGATGGCCGAAATTGGTAAGATTGTTTAGTAATTAATTCTGTTTTAAATTCCATTTAATCTAAGTCCTTATAGATAGATAATTGCCTTAGAGATTAAAATCCCTAAAAATAGGGGAAGATAATTAAAAAGTTTAATTATCTAGTAAATTATCTTATTTTGATAAAGTGATTAAAAGTAGTAATCATAATTCTATACCTATTCATTATAAATAGGAAGCCAACCTTACAAAAATCATTCATAGAAAACATACAAAATTCGTATAAGCCTAAAACCCTATACTTCCCTATATCTGCCAAAATTCATTGAAACTTTAAACCAACATAACTCTCTCATGGTTCTTCGGATCCCTGTAAATAATAGTTTTTTGGAAAGCTATCTTCATCTTCTTTCCAACCATCTTTTGGTTTTAGTCAGGAGGTTAGTATTTCTTTCTCTAAGGTTAAGTTGAAATTCGGTGGCACTGCAAAATCTTCTTGAAATTCAGAATAGCATAACTCTTTCATCGTTTGTTATATGTCTACAAATAATAGCTTGTTGGAAAGCTCTCTACATACTCTTTCAAAAAATATTTGGTTTTTCATCAGGAGGTTAGTTTTTCTTTCTCTAAAGACAAGTTGAAAATCGTTGGCAGAATTAGGTTTCCGCCAAATCTTCTTGAATTTCAAAATAGCATAACTCTCTCATCGATTTTCAGATCCCTACAAAAAATAGCTTTTGGAAATCTCTTTTTGTCCTCTTTCCAACCATATATGATTTGTTGTTTGGACATAAATATTTTCTTGTCTAAGGTTAAACTGAAAATTGGCGACGAAATTTGCATAGTTAATTAGAATGGTAATTCAGGTTGAATCTTGTTAAGTTCCTGGCTATCACATAAATCCAAGGGGGAGGCACCTATAGTATCTGATCACTGGTTTCTGATAGGTTTGGTGTGTGGTATTGGCAAGGAAATAGGGTCTTCAACTGATTATTGAATATGCATGCTTAGTTTGTTTTCGTCTTTGCCTGGTGATAATATAGGTGGTTCAGAATTATCTAATAAAGACAAAGGAGTATCTTCTTGTTTAGAGACAAGAGAGGTAGGATCTACGCCTCATCGGTTTCTCCAGAAACCTCTGTTATTTTCCTGATGTTTTTGTTACCTGCCCTTGTTATATTGCATGCGATTGGATTATAGGGTGAGAGTATGAAATTCGGAATGAGATATGGATCTCATACGCTATATCGAACCCCTAAATTAGGTATTGAGTACCAGGGTTGCATATGTTATGTGAATTAAATATGCTGATTGTGTTCTGACATCATTGAGGATACCCTGTTTTGGTATTATGTTGTGTACTTGCTTGAGTGTGCTTGTATGTGTTTGTGTGTCAGGATCTTTTTCCGGTGGCCATTCGGGGTAAGCGCTGATGCTCCTAGCGAGAGGAGAGGTTCTTATTGGTATAGGAGTTGTATGGACGGCAAACCTCAGCATTCGCGCGCTGGATATCTGTCCTTGCGAGGCCGGAACCATGTTCTTGCGAGGCAGGAAACCCTTATCCTTGCAAGGTTTGGGATGCCCTAGTCTGTGTGTGGCTAGGGAAGACTTGTCCGTGTATGGCAAGACGACTTGTCCTTGCGAGGCAAGATGAGTAGGCTTACTGATTAGTTTGTTTGTTAACCATCTACCCTTTGTGCAGTAAGCCTTGGATAACACAGGTGGAAGGGGATGGCCTTTCTTCTTCATTGCCGAAAGTAATCTGATGAGTTCTACCTTCCTGTGTACTTCTGATCTTTCGGAAGTGTTTGTAGTCCTCCCTCAGCCATAGATTCGGCCCTAACCTCTTTTTAATTGATTTTTGAATTGCATGATCCCCTTTAGTTATTTAGGAATGATCTAAAGTGAAATGGGAGATTTGTGTTTAGGATTTCTGTAGATCTTATGATGCTGTGACCCTACTGAGATTCTTGTAATCTCATACCGTTTTTTTTAACATTTTCCAGGCTTAGGTACATCTATTGTCCGTGGTACCAGTGTGTGAGATCAAGGCTGCACAACGGGGCGATATCGCATCACATTTGCATACTTGATCCTTGTTTACTTGCGGATATAACATGAATGATTGGGCTACTTTCTGGTTTATTTTCAGATCCCTCCTTTCCTTGCTATTTCCGAAATATGTTGGAGGATTTCTTGCTGATTGTTTGGATCCCTATGGGACTTGTGTGTTATGAACCCAATGATTTAATCTAAAGACTTTCGATGATGTTTGATTTACTCCGTATGTTACCAGAATGCGTGCCAATATGATGCTCCAATTGTTGTTAAATATTAAAATAAACATGCTAAAATTCGGAAGTTAATGATAAGCCTGGTGAGATTCAGATAGGTCTTAGGTGTCATTTAGTCTTATTTGGGTTTCACGGAAGTGATGACCTTAATCGGAGCAAATAGTAATATTTAGGAATTGTGGTCGTCACAACACAAGTCCCATTGTCTCCGTGGGGAGCACCTGTCATGTTCGTGAAGAAGAAAGATGGTTCATTTCGATTGTGCATCGACTATCGGCAACTGAATCACATGACCGTGAAGAACAAGTACCCTTTGTTGTGCATCGACGACTTGTTCAACCAGCTCCAAGGTGCATTCATGTTCTCCAAGTTCATTCTCAGATCAGGAGACCATCAACTGTGAGTTTGTGATGCTGATATTCCAAAGACCGCATTCAAAACATGATACGGGCACTAAGAATTTCTGGTTATGCCATTACATTTTACCAATACACCAGTTGTGTTCATAGACCTGATGAATTGAGTATTCCGAGAGTTTCTAGAAAAAATTGTGATAGTCTTCATTGACATCATTCTGATTTATTCAAAACCAAAATAGAAGCATGTTGAGCACTTGCAAATTGTGCTGAATATTCTGAGGGATTGGCAATTGCTCACAAAGTACTCCAAATCAGAATTATGGTTATGCAAAGTTGGTTTACTTAGCTATGTTGTTTCCGCCCAAGGTGTTTTAGTTGATCCAAAGAAGATTGAAGCCGTAGTTGCTTGGGAACCTCCTTGAACTGTGTTCGAAGTTCATAGTTTCCTTAGTTTAGCCGAATACTACTGTCGCTTTGTGGAAAATTTTTCATCGTTTGTTGGATTATTGACGAATTTGACACTCAAAGGAGAGTCGTTCGTGTGGATTGAGAAATGCCAGTGAAGTTTTGAAGAATTGAAAAGTTCATTGGTTTCCGCACCAATCCTCACTTTACCTATCGGTGGGAAAGAGTACCTGGTGTACAGTGATGCATCAAAATCCAGACTTGGATGTGTGTTGATGCAAGAAGGGAAAGTCATTGCCTTTGCTTCCCGAAAACTGCGACCGCATAAAAACAACTATCCTATGCACGATTTGGAACTTGCAGCCCTGGTGTTTGCATTGAAAATATGTCACCACTATTTTTATGGCTAGACGTGCCTAATCTTCACTGATCACAAAAACTTGAAGTATCTCCTTACGCAGAAAGAATTGAACATGAGACAACGAAGATGGGTCGAACTGATTAAAGACTACGATCTGATCATCGAATATCATCCTGGAAATATAAATGTTGTCGCTGATGCCTTGAGCCAAAAGATCCTCCTTCCCTATCGGTTTCGGCTTACATGCGCACCCGTTACATGGCAATGTTGCTGGATTTGAAAGCCGCACGTGTGCATCTTGGCATTGATTTTTCTGGATAGTTGTTGGCTCGAATCGATGTGACATCTACTTTGACTGAGGAGATCCAGAATCAGCAATCAGAAGATCCAAGGTTGACTGAAATTTGGAAGCAGCCATCTGATGGTGTTGATGTCATAGCTTGCGATTTTAGAATGCGAGATGATGGAGTTCTTGTCTTTAGAAACGGGTATGTGTAACACAAGATATTGACATTCGCAATCTTATTTTTTCTGAAGTGCATTGTTCGAAGTTCGCTATCCATCCCGGTACCACTAAGATGTACCGAGACTTGAAGGAGCAGTATTGGTGGCCGAACATAAAGCGCCACATTGCTGAGTTTGTTGCCTGATGCCTCACATGCCAACAAGTAAAGATTGAGCATCAAAGACCTACTGGTTTACCTCAGTCACTTCCGATTCCAAAATGGAAGTGGGAGCATGTCACGATGGATTTTGTGACTAGTTTTCCTAGATTGCAGCGAGGATACAATGCCATTTAGGTGATTGTGGATTGATTGACGAAATCTGCACACTTCCTTCCTGTATGTGTGAAAGACACACCTGAGAAATTGGTTGTATGTTACGTGGACGAGATTGTTCGATTGCATAGACTGCCAGTTTTCATCGTTTCAGATCATGACTCTCGTTCCCTATCATAATTTTGGGAGAAATTCCAAAGTGAACTGCGTTCGAGATTGAATTTCAGTACAGTATTTCATCCCCAAACCGATGATCAATCTTAAAGAACATATGAGTGTACAGGACTAACATACTGGTTGGGAGCGATGCTTACCATTGGCAGAATTTGCTTACAATAATAGCTTTCATGTATTCATCGGTATGGCACCCTATGAAGCACTAAATGGGAGACGTTGCAGAACACCCATTTTTTGGAATGAAGTAGGCGAGAGACACCTAGACAATCCAGAATTAATTGATCAAGCAATAGAGCAATTGAACTTGATTCGACAACGGCTGAAGACAATGCAAGATCGGTAGAAACATTATATCGATAATCGATGAAGGGAGCTGGAATTTTCTGTAGGTCACAAAATGTTCTTGAAGGTTTCCTCGTGGAATAGAGTCCGAAGTTTTCAGCAACAAGGAAAGCTAGCACCTCATTACATTGGTCCGTATGACATCATTAAAGAATTGGAACTGTTGCATACCGACTTGCTTTACCTCCGAATATAGAAAGAATTCACAGTGTGTTTCACGTTTTGATTTTGAGAAAGTACATGTGAGACACTACTCATGTGCTCAAAGAACCACCAGTTGAGGTTGTTGAAGACTTATCCTGTCCCGTACAGCCAGTTGCCAAACTAGATTGGTCAGTTTGTCAGTTTCGCAGTCAAAGCATGCCTATGGTACGAGTTATTTGATATAATGGCCAAATTGAGGAACAGTCTTAGGAGCTGAGGAATCTATGCATGCAAAATTTTCTTACCTATTTTCTTAGGTCCTTGTGCTGAAATTTAGAGAACGAAATTCTTATAATGAGGGGAGGATGTGAGACCGAATTGTGAGTCCTAGAAAACCAAAAGTCAGTATACGTGAAATAACTATTTGTTTCCTAAAGATATGGATGTGTGATGGCTGAAAATGGTATGGAAGGTCTTGTAATTTCTGGTTTCATTTCCCTTTGATTTATTTCCTTACTGATTAAAACTTATCTTAGGAGACAAAATTTCTAAAACTAAGAAAGGATTATTTAAGAATTTAATTTTGATGATTATCTTCCCTTATCTAGCCTTTAAAGTAGGGAAATTAATCCCATGAACATCCTACATAAAGAGTAGCCAGCTACACTTGTGCACACACACAAAAAATACACAAAATTTGTCAAACATAAAACACTACACCATACCCTGTTGCTGCCAAAATTTTCTTTATAGTCATCCTAGCTTAACTCTCTAATCTTTTGTCGGATTTCTGCAAATAATAGCTTGTTGTAAAGCTCTTTCCATTCTCTATCTAGTTATCTTGGGCTGTTTATCAGAAGGTTAGTTCTTCACTGCTGAAATTCAAGTCGTAATTCTTCCTTAAATTGATTTCTGTTGTTGTTCCTTTTGTTCGTATGATCGTTTGGCATCTACTCATGTTATAAAATCATGAATTCATTCTTTGAATCTTCCCTATACATAAAATCGACATGCTCTACCCTTTTGCACTATTGTTGCCGGTTTTGATCAATTGATTAACCTATTGGTTTCTGATCTTGTTCGTTTTAATTGTATGTGTTATTAAATGTCACGACCCAACCCTCGGATCCTTGGCCCAGCAGGCCCGGATGTGTATGTGTGCGTGATGGATCACAACTACAACGCTCAGTTGGGATTTTAACCACAGGGCCCAAAAGATGCATATTGTTACAAATGGTCCACTCACACAACACATATAAGTCCAAGACCTTCCTTGCTCCTCCTTTTCGATGTGGGATTGGGTAACCTGACCTCCACTACGGGGGGTTCTCACAATCTCCCTTCCTTATAGACCTCGTGTCCTCACGAGGGGAGCCAAACGTAACCTCCTTGGGCCCAAATTCACAAGCGCAAACGTGAACACACAACACAACCCAAGCCCACTCGGAAGAGGGAACAAGATCGGCTCTGCTACCATTTGTCACGACCCGGCTCCCGGACTCTTGGCCCAGCGGGCCCAAACGTGTATGTGTGCGTGATGGATCACAACTGCAACGCTCAGTTGGCTTTTAACCACATAGCCCAAAAGATGCATCTTGTTACAAATAATCCACACACACAACACATATAAGTCCAAGACCTCCCTCGTTTCTCCTTTTCGATGTGGGATTGGGTAACCTAATCCCCCCTACGGGAGGGTCTCACATTAAAACCTAATTCTTCTTTATTAACATGAACTTTCAATTTGCTCTATTTCCCTATTCTTATCGCCAAAATTTGTATAGTTGAATGGGATGGTAATTCAAGTTGATTCTTGTTAAGTTCTTGGCTATCACATCACATATTCAAGAGGGAGGCACCTGCGCCATTTGATCACTAGTTTCTGATAGGTTTTGTGAGTAGAATTGTTATGGAAATAAGATATTTACTTGGTTATAGAGTATTCATGCTTAGTGTGGTTTTGTCTTTGCCTTATGATAATATAGGTGGTTCAGATCCCTTGAATAAAGGCAAAGAAATAGCTTCTTGTTTAGAGACAAGAGAGGTAGGATCTATGCCTCATCAGTTTCTCCAGTGATCCTTGTTAGTGATTGTTATTTTCGATGCATGTCCTTGTGACGTTGTATGCAAATATGTGAGATAGTGTATGCATGAGTTGCAGATTGATTTGAAGCTTACTTAGGCTATACCAAATGTTTGTGATAGGTTATGAGTGCCTAGTTTGCATATGTTGTGTACATTGAACATCCTGATTGTGTTGTGATATGATTGAGGATACCTTGTCGTGGTATTGTGCTTTGTACTTACTTGTGTGTGCTTGTACATGTTTGTATGTCAGGATCCTTTTTCAGTGGCCATTCGGGGTAAGCGTTGATGCTCGTTGGGAGAGGAAATATTCTTACGATTATGGCACTCATATGGGTGGCAATCCACAACAAGAGCTTGTTGGATGCCTAGTCCTTTGTGCTGGCTAGATACCTTGTCCTATGTGTTGGCAAGATGCCCTTATCCTTATGTTGTTTGGGTGCCTTAATCCTGTGAGCTAATTAGGATGCCTAGTCCTGTATACTGGTCAGATGCCTTCTGAGACCTCAATCCTTTGTAGTGTAGATTTCTGGAAAGTCTAGGAGCAGATGCACTTGAAATGACTATTTTGCTTCTAAAAAAATGGATGCTTGATGGCCTAAAATGGTTACTGCTAGATATTTCCTATTTTAATTATGATATTTTTATATTAATTATCCTTATCTTTATCTCTTATTATTCAAGGTATTAGATAATTCTTCTTTTTAAATAGAATATTTCTTTTAAGAGACTTACCCTTTTAAATAGAATTATCCTTTAATTATCCTTTTAAACTTAAGAGTAGACAATCATCTCTTAGCTAAACCTCCTTAGACATCTATAAAAGATTAGTCCGCCTATCCTACCTAAACATACCAAAACCTACCTGGAAATTTCAAAATTTATCTCCTTCCTCTCAATTTCCAATTTTTGCCTAAAGCCTAGCCGAAATTCCTTGATCTTCATCTTTGCATAACTCTCTCATCCTTTATCGGATTTCTACAAATAATAGCTTTTTGGAAAGCTATTTCTATCCTCTATCTATATATCATAGTTTGGTAATCAGAAGGTTGGTTCTCTCTTATCGAAATTCAAGTCGTAATTCATTGATTTTGTGTAAGAAATTTCTTTATCTTAATCCTAGCATAACTCTCTCATTCTTTGTCAGATTTCTGCAAATAATAACTTGTTGGAAAGATCTTTACATCCTCTATCTTGATATTATGGTTTTTTATCAGAAACTTAGTTCTTCCCTATCAAAATTCAAGTCATAATAAGTCAGTTTTGGTGCCAAGATTCTGTGATTCTTACTTCAATTGATTTATGTTGTTATTCTTTTTGTTCCTATAATTGTTTGTCATTCATTCATGTTGTAAACACATGAATTCATCTTTTGAATCTTCCCTATAGATGAAATTGGCATGCTATATTCTTAATTCTATGTTTGCCAAAATTTAATCAATTGACTTGTCTATTGGTTTCAAATCTTGTTCTTTTTAATCGTTTGAGTAACTGAAACCTATTCCTTCCATATTCAAGTAAAATTACAGCTTCTTCTTATATGTATGATGAAATCGCAATTTACCCTATTAATCCCTAAGGTGTTGCTGAAATCTGTATGATGAACTAAGGTGAATAATCAAGTTGTTTATTGCTGAATTTTTAGCCATCACATCACGCATTCAGGAGGAAGATATTGCTGCATTCAGATCACTGAATTTTGGTAGGTTAATTGGTAAGGATTCCCAATGCCTTTGGTTCTTAATTAAGTAATCTTGTGGCTTAGTATTGTGTGGTGTTTGCCTTGTGATTGTTTAGGAGATTCTGATCTTATTGGAAATATAGAGGATTGCATCTGATTCAAACTTGTGAGATGAAGGATCTTTGCCTCTTCGGTTCCTTTGGTTACCCTTGATTGTGTGCTTGATTTATTGTTGATTTTGGTTTGGTTATCTCTGAATTGATTGCACAATTGGGTGATTTATCTTTAGGATAATATCAAAAATTAGAAGGGCGTACATAAGCTTACTGATTTGTGATTGTATTGTGATTTGATTGAGGATCCTTTTTTGTGATTTGTGTATGCATGTACTATGTGTGTATGTGTGTATATGCCTTGTTTGTGCTTTGTTTGATGCATCCTTTTGTCATTGGCCATGCGAGGTAAGTATTGTTGCTTTAGTGAGAGAGGAGATACTTACCAAACCGAGAGGTTTGTAGGTGGTTATTCCCAGCAAGAGCTCATTGGATGCCTTGTAGGCAGGTTCAAGTCCAGACGTTAGGAAGCTTTGTAGGCCAGTTCGAGTCTGGATGTCCAGATGCCCTGTAGGCCAATTGGAGTCTAGACGTTAAGATGCCTTAATTTTGAGTGGCAGGATGACTTGTATTCGCAGCTACAAGAGTGGTCCTCGGCAAGTTCAAGTTTGGATGTCAAAGACAACTAAAAAGCTTACTGTAATATTTATTGTCTAATCGTATTACCTTCTTTGCAGTATATCGTTGGACAACATGGGCAGATAGAGACAAACCGTAGTTCTAAAATTCAGATTTTGTTATAGGCTGATTGTGTGCTTCTGAATAAGAAGTGTTTTCATTCTTTCCCCTTCTTTTCTAACAAATTCAGCCTACCCTCATATTGTGTGTTCTTGTGATGATTTTGGCCCCTATTATGTGTGATTGATGCTTATGGTATTAATCGGATATCTTAGCTGGTTTTAGGTGTTGATCTTTTGGTTATTAGGAGATGTTTGATTGGGAATCCCTAGAACTTATAATGTTGTAACCGTACTGAGATTCTTGTAATCTCATTCCTTCTTTTCTCCCCCTTTGTAGGCTTAGGCTTGTGCTTTGTTGCTGGTACCAAAGGTGTAAGATCAAGGCTGCACGGCTGAACGAATTTGCACATCATATGCTTCCCTTTCCTATAAAATGTGCATGCTATGTCTTTGAATTTTTATAGATATGCATTCTGGTTTTTCAATCCCTATTCTTTCTTCATTATTTCTTCCAAAATATACATGATACTATTGGCTGATATTTTGAGATTCCTATGGGACTTGTGTGTTATGTTTCCACTTGTTTGAGTGTTAATATAAGTCTTTCGCAGATATTTTCTTTCACTCCGTATAAGCCAGAAATTCAGTAATGTATAAACATGCTCCAATATTTAAATAACATATGAATTAACCAATAAAATTGACAATTAGGTGACTTGAGCCTTGTGGGATTCAAATAGGATCTTGTGACGGCTTATTTGGGTTTCACGACAATAAGAGTCCTAATAGGTTGGGTTTGGGTCCTTACATGCCTTGTCCTGTGTGCTGGCAAGATGAATAGACTTGTTGATTAGCTTGTGTGCTAACCTTTTACCTTTGTACAGCGAAGCCTTGGACAACACAGACGGAAGGGGATAGCCTTTATTGTTGATGAGATTGATTGATAATTTTCCTACCTGTGTACTTCTGGTTTTCGGAAGTGTTTATAGTCCACTCTTAACCTTAGCTTTCGGTCCTATCCCTTTTTGGTTGAATGATGAATGCGTGATTTCCTTTAGTTGTATAGGTTGATCTAATGTTGTTTAGGTGTTGATTGTTTAAGATTTCTATAGATCTTACGATATTATGCCCCTACTAAGATTCTTGTAATCTTATCTTAATGTTTTCACCATTTTTCAGGCTTAGGTACAATCATTGATCGTGGTAGCAGTGTATGACAATCAAGGCTGTATGGCGGGGTGATATCGCATCACATTTGCATTCTTATTCCTTGATTGCTTGCGCTTATAATATTAACTACGATTGGACTATTTTCTGGTTTTTCAAGTTCCTCCTTTGCTTGTTTGTTTTCGAATTATATTGGAGGTTTACTTGCTAGATATTTGGATCCCTATGGGACTTGTGTATTAGAATTTCATTGATTAAATTTAAAGACTTCCACTGATGTTTTTATTCACTCCTTATGATCCTCTGTTCATGGTACTAGTGGGTGAGATCAAGTCTGCACAGTGGGATGATATTGCATCACATTTGCATACCTATTTCCTTGGTTGCCTGTGCATATAACATGAAGTTTGATTGGACTACTTTCTGGTTCTATGAATGCCTCTTTTGCTTGTTAAATTTCAAATTTATGGATTACTTGTTGGATCTTGAAATTCCTATAGGACTTGTGTGTTGTGGTACCTTTAATAAATTATAAAGACTTCCGCTAATGTTTTTAGTCATTCCGTATATTGCCAGAATGTTTGTCCACTATCATACTCCAACTCTTAAAAACATAAGAAAGAAACTTAGCAAAATTGAAACTTAGAGTGATAAGCCTTATGAAATTCAGGTAGGTCTTAGGTTGGGTTTATTTGGGTTTCACGGTGGTAAGGGTCCTAATAGGTTGGGTTCGGGTCCTTACATATTTGGTAACGGAGCTTGGTTTAAGAAATAAGATTTCTTATATGCTAACTTGTTTGTTGGTTTTGTGTTTATAGGAAGAGTCACACACACACAACTACACTTAGAGATTAATGCTGAAAATAATCTGATGCTAAAGTACCTGGTGTAGAATGTCTAAATGTTATAATTGATTGTGTGAATTGTGATGTGTTTATATGTATTCTTATGCATTGTATGATTTGATGTGTTTTATTGTGTTTTGATGAGTGTTTTGCTGTGTTTCCTTGCACTTGCTGAGTATGTGTGAAACTTGTTGTGTGTTGAATGTGTTTTTGTGATGTGTGTTGCTGAATATTTCATGATATTGGTATGATTGCCGAATGCATGAGTGTGTGTTAAGAGGCTGCTGCGAATCAGCAACGAATGGAGGTCTGATTTCAGAATGCACCCGCACCACCTGTGGAAGACCCTATTCTCCACTTGAACCTGTTCAGCCGACACATCCTAAGGAAACTGAGCAACTTCCAGTTGTCATTACAAAGTTGCTGAAAGAAGCTCAACAGTTGGGATGTACAGATTTCAGCGATTTAACAGGTGCCGCTGCGGCTCGTGAATGAATTGATACCCTATACTGAGTATCCGTGGGCTTTTAGCCCTATGCTTTGTTTGTTTGGGCCCGTTTGTGTTTTTATGGGCCCAATTGTGTTTTGGTGGGCCCGTTGAGTTTTCTTGGTGTTGATAACACATACCCGGGCTTCACTTTGGTTTGTCGGGCTTTCCTTTTTAGTTTTGGGCCCGAGGACCATTTGGGCCTTAAGGCCCAACACTTTGGTTATAAGCGAACAAGCCCAAGTGCTTCTCAAATCAGTTTCTCTCTCCCTTTTCTTTTTCTCTCCCAATTCTCCCTTTGTTCTCCACTGAAAACCCTCACAAAATCTTGATTTTGCTTGTTTTTCACCAAAAATCACTTGGTGAGTGATACCCTAACACTTCCCCACCATTTCCCCTTGTTTTCCACCTTGTAGGAGTGTTTTGGGTGTGTTTTTGGTGTGGTTTTGGCTTTTGAGCGGGATTAGCAAGTGGGTTTGAGGTAATTTCTATTTGCTTGTGTTTTTGGTTTGAGTGTTGGTTGGTTTGTGTATAAGGCTTGTTGGTTTTGTTGCTTTGATGCTTGGTTTGATTGGTTTTGTTTGTGTGTTGAGTAAGTGATGATCTGATGAGTGGGGGTAATGAGATATGCGTGTGGAATTGATAGTTTTTGATGGAGTTGGTATAATGGATGGCTTGTGACTAATGTGTGAGCTGGTTTGAGGTTAATGTGATTGAAAAGTGTGGAATTTGTGATGTTGGTGATGGATTGGGTTTGCTGGAAATCCAATCTTGGAGTGAGGATTGATGGATATCAAGTTTGTTGTAGTTGTGGCTATGGTTGTGTGTGGCATGATTGATTCCTAGGTGTGGTTCGGTTGTTAGCTTGTGGTTTGAGGTGTAGAGGGGTGTTGTTGAGTGTGTCGGAAGGGGTCGTAGGGTTGTTTTCGTTTTGTGTATTTTCGTTTGTTGAAGTTGTGTTTGACTTGATTTTTGTGTTGCCTTGCGTGTAGGTGGTGCCGCAGCACGTGACAAAGGCAAGGACGTGGCGATTAGTGAGTCGTCCGCACAACAACAGGTGGGAGTTTAAGTTTCATAAGTGGACACGCAATGTTTGATTTCGTCGTAATTACAATGTGGTATGCATGCTTTGATTTGAATAGAGGCAGTACTTAAAATGTGTTGAAATGCATGCTAGAACATGCTTGCATGAGTCATGATTTATGCATGAATGTGTGTTTGAAACGTTGAGCATGTATGTGTTTTGGTGGGATTGTGACACGTGGTCTAATGATTGTGCATGCATACATATATAAATATAAAACTGTATGTGGAATTCTGCCGGGACTTATCCTGGAATTGTTAAACAACGCTTGGCCAATGCGGAGGTAAGGGACGGGAGTATCCCTTCGTTTAGAGGGACGATCCTTTACCTAGATGTACAGGGTGACGTGTGTAGGCCTCGGATCTGAACTGATGAATGGAATGCCAGGCTACGCATTTCAGTTGAATTGTATGGACTTGTGTGATCTTGTGGTTTTGTTTTCCACTTGTCCCGAAGACTACGTTGGTGGTGGGGACTATATCTATTTTGAATCAGTGCATGTGTTTTAAATTAAACCACCAACGGTCTTCCGGTGATCCTTTGGCCAGGATTCATCGTGAAGTAATACAGCTTCTCCCCAACTATATTTCTGGTGTAATAGCCATGCGAATGAGACTGTGACAAGGTTATGTGCTTGTGTTGATATGCGTATGCTATGTGATGGCATCTTTGTTGATGAGATGCACTTTGAGTAAGCATGGACTTTACTTGCGTTTATTCAGCAACTGTTTATACTTGGTTTTAGTGATTGCTTCTATTCCATCGTTTACGCTGATGACGCGGTAACTCTCACTGAGGTCCCAGTGATCTCACTTCCCCTTTGTTGTTGTTTTTCAGGACTAGTTTCAGGAGCTTGTTGAGTCTTTCCTTTTGAGGTCGAGCTTCCCGGTTTGTCTTAGGGCTGGACTACTGCGTTGGCACATTTGGAAACTCGGCATATCTTTGTATTTTGGATTATCGTCTTGCATGTTTCTCATTGACTCGTGTTGGCCCTTGATGGGTTTGTCCATTTGTGTGTTGTGACTTGAGATTTTTTTTATATGAGGCATACCTTGGCCGTGTGGCCTTACTGTGCTTGTTTAAAGTCTTCCGCTTGTTGATATTGTGTACTCCGTGATTTCTTGTTTCCGAGCCGAATGCAAAATTAATATTATGCTCCTATTTTAGTAAATTCTACTTTATTTGCATGTTTGGGATTTTATGTTGTGAAGCCTTGTGTGGCTTCAATTGGTTCACAGGTTGGGCCATTTGGAGCTGCACGACGGTAAGGGACCCTGGTACCCGGACGGGTCCTCACAAGGTTGGTAGCGGAGCATGGTTGTCTTTGTGCGCAAAACTTTCAAGTATTGTTTTGTTTTAAATTTCATGTTTTGAAAGTGCATTGCAGTGCATTATACTCACTTTGCACATGCGTAGTCCAGCATAGAGTGTTTTTAGTTGTTATTTGGTTTGTTGTGGGCTTATTACATGATTATGTGTTCAGTTGTTAAGATGCCACGGGGCAGACCTCGTAAGAGAGTTGAGGGTCAGGCTGGGCAGGCAGCGGACGTTGATGAGAGGTCCGATGCACGAGGTCCAGCAGTGGAGGAACAGCAGCCACAGATAGTATCAGAAGCACCACCAGTACAGGCAGTGCCCACAGTACAGGATCCAGCTTTGCTACAGATGTTGGCGACGTTACAGACTACCTTGGGTCAGATGCAACAGACCATGCAGATGATGCAAGAGACAGTAGCTCAGCAGCCAAAGGCACCAGCACCAGTACAGCCAGAGGTTGTGGTGGAACCAACACAGCCCAGAGATCAAATAGCTGAGGCGCAGGGTGTCAGAGTGCCTGTGCAAGTGTCTAAGCTGTTGAAAGAGGCCAGACATCTCGGTTGCGAGAGCTTCTACTGTTCAAGCGATGCTATGGTGGCCAAGATTTGGAAAGACAAAGTGGTGTTGACTGCTCAAGACTTGAGGTTGTCTTCAGCTGATAAGGTGACATTGGCTACACGACTACTTGAGAGAGATGCTACTATATGGTGGAGCACAGTCCGGAGTAGATATGGTGGTCAGCCTACATGGGAAGATTTTGAGAAAGAATTTGACATGAGGTATTTTCCTCCTCATTTTCAGAACAACAAGAGATCTGATTTTTACATGCTTCGCCAAGGGGGTAAGACGGTGGCCGAATATGAGACTGAATTCAGAGCTTTGGCACACTTTGTTCCAGAGGTGCAGCGGAATATGACTGTGTTGGCAAGTCGGTTTGAGCAGGGTCTCAACCAAGATATCCGAAAGATGATGGGGCCTAATGTCAGCATAGATTTTGAGAAGTTGGTTGTAGATGCTGTAAAGTCTGAGGAGATTGTCCGAGGCGGACAAAGTGGTCAGTCCGGAAGACCTAGAGATGTAGTGGCGAGTAGAGGTCCCTTGAAGTATAGGGATAGGGACAGGTTTATCCACGGGCAGAGGAGTCGGTTTTCCTCTCCTTATTCAGTGGGGCCGACTAGGCCGCAGGGCACTCCTTCTTTTGTGTCCCAAGCGCAGACCACAGTTTCAGCACCCAGTGTTGTGAAGCCAGCAGGAGCTCCCCGGTGTTCGAATTGTAGGCAGAATCATTTTCCGCCTTGTCCTCATCCGCCCAGGTGTTACTATTGTGACAAGTTTGGGCATTTTGCCAGAGATTGCCCTTTGGGCAATGTACCTAGAGAGACTGCGTCACAGTCGAGACTCCCAGTTGTGCCAGTAACACCGAGGTCAGGGGTGAACCAGGTGGGTTCACAAGGATCATCGAGACCACAGAAGAGGTCACAAACTGTGCGACAATCTGGTAGTCAGGCTTCGAGGCAGACACAACTGCAGCGACCACAGACACGATTTTTCACATTGGCAGATGCAGAGTCTAGCGCCAATCCGGATGTCGTAACAGGTACAGCTTCCTTGTTTTCTAGTCCTGTAAGAGTTTTATTCGACCCCGGAGCGAATAGGTCGTTTGTGGGTCTTAGAGTGGTAAGGAGTTTGAGTAGAGTGTTGTCTCCCCTAGAGCCACCCGTAGTGGTGTTGACACCCCTCGGTGAGCAGATTACTTGTGGTGGGCTGTATCAGGATTGTGTATTGACGGTGGGTACCGTACAATTGGAAGTGGCTTTGATACCTCTAGATATTAGTGACTTTGATGTGATTGTAGGCATGGATTGCCTAGCCCGGTACAGAGCTCGTCTTGAGTGCTTCACAAAGAAGGTGTGGTTCAGTTTACCGGATGGAATAGAGTGTTGTTTTGAGAGTGACAGACGAGTGTTTCCGACATGCTTGATTTCTTGGATGAGTGCTAAGCACTTGGTTGAGAAGGGGTGTGCAGCTTACCTCGCTCATGTCAGGGATGTGTCTATGGAGCTGCCTGAGTTAAGTAGTGTATCGATTTTCAACGAATATATAGATGTGTTTTCTGAAGAGGTGTTGGGTTTACCGCCAGTGAGGGAAATTGAATTTGAGATTGAGTTGTTGCCAGGGACAACTCCGATTTCTGTTCCGCCGTATCGTATGGCACCGGCGGAGTTGAAAGAGTTGAAGATTGAACTGGAGGATTTGATGGATCGAGGTTTCATCAGACCAAGAACTTCACCTTGGGGTGCACCGGTCCTCTTTGTCAAGAAGAAGGATGGTACTCTTCGGTTATGCATCGACTATAGGCAGCTGAATCGAGTCACGGTGAAGAACCGGTATCCTTTGTCGAGGATAGATGATTTGTTTGACCAGTTGCAGGGTGCCTCAGTGTTTTCGAAGATTGATTTGAGATCGGGGTATCATCAGTTGAGGGTTCGTGAAGCTGATATTCTGAAGACGGCGTTCAGATCTAGGTATGGGCATTATGAGTTTGTTGTCATGCCATTTGGGTTGACGAATGCACCGGCTGTATTCATGGATTTGATGAATCGGGTTTTCCGCGAGTTCTTGGACCGATTCGTTATAGTTTTCATAGACGATATATTAGTGTATTCAAAGACTGAGGAGGAGCACGAGTTACACTTGAGGACTGTATTGGATACACTTAGAGCTCAGCAACTGTATGCGAAATTTTCTAAGTGTGAGTTCTGGTTGAGTGAAGTTGGTTTCTTGGGGCATGTGGTGTCAGCCAACGGAGTGTTGGTAGATCCCAAGAAGATTGAGGCTATTGTATCTTGGGAGCCGCCCCGTAGTGTGACTGAGGTCCGCAGTTTCCTTGGTTTGACAGGCTATTACCGACGGTTTGTGGAAGGATTTTCAGTGTTAGCGACACCTTTGACAAAGTTGACTCGCAAGGGTGTTCCGTTTGTGTGGACTGGCAAGTGTGAGCAGAGCTTCAGTGAGTTGAAGTCCAGATTGGTTTCAGCTCCTGTGTTGACCTTGCCAGTCAGTGGTAGAGGTTATGACTTGATCATCAATTACCATCCTGGTAAAGCCAATGTGGTTGCAGATGCATTGAGTAGGAAGACTGTTTCTTCCTTGGCATATGTGAGAGCGGAATACATGCCTTTGTTGATGAGTTTGAGGGAGTCCCGAGTTCAGCTAGACAGTGATGAGACCGGAGCTTTGGTTGCACAGATGGTGGTGAGACCATTGTTGCTTGATAAGATTCGGGATGGACAGATGCAAGATCCAGCTTTGGTCAAGGTGAGACAGAGTTTGGAAAGTGCCGAGAGTTCTGGTAGTGAGTACAGAGTCCGTGATGATGGTGTTCTGACTTTCAGAGGCCGTATTTGTGTACCACATGATGAGGAGTTAAGACAGTGGATCTTGACAGAGGCTCACAACTCAGTTTTCTCTGTACATCCGGGTAACACCAAGATGTATAGAGATCTGAGGCAGTTTTATTGGTGGACAGGCATGAAGAAGCATATAGCGGAATTTGTTTCACGATGTTTGATATGTCAGCAGGTGAAGGCCGAGCATCAGAGACCTGCAGGGATGTTGCAGCCGCTTCCTATACCGGAATGGAAGTGGGAGCACATTACCATGGATTTTATTATTGGATTGCCACGAGAGCAGCGAAGATTTGATGCCATATGGGTGATAGTGGACAGACTCACCAAGTCTGCACACTTCCTCCCCATTCGGGTGACTGATACGCCGGATAGGTTGGCGACGAAATATATGGATGAGATCGTCAGACTGCATGGCATGCCAGTGAGCATAGTGTCGGATAGAGATCCGAGATTTACGTCACAGTTTTGGGAGAAGTTCAACAAAGCTTTGGGTACAGAGTTGAGGTTCAGTACAGCTTTTCATCCCCAGACAGATGGTCAGTCAGAGCGGACCATACAGGTTTTGGAGGATATGCTGAGAGCTTTTGTGTTGGACGGACAGACCACATGGGATCGAAGTTTACCTTTGGTGGAATTTGCCTACAACAACAGTTTTCAGAGGAGTATTGGTATGGCACCATATGAGGCGTTGTATGGACGCAAGTGTCGTACGTCTTTGCTTTGGGATGAGGTTGGTGAGAGGCGTCTTGACAGTCCTGAGTTAGTGGAGCAGGCTACGCAGCAGGTTGCTTTGATCAAAGAACAATTGCAGGCAGCGCAGAGTAGACAGAAGAGTTATGCAGATCACCGTAGACGGAACTTGGAGTTCAAAGTAGGAGATATGGTCTTCTTGAAAGTCGCGCCGTGGAAGGGAGTGATCAGGTTCCAGCAGCGGGGCAAGCTAGCTCCGAGATATATTGGTCCCTACCGTGTTCTTGACAGCGTTGGGACAGTGGCATACCGTTTGGAGTTGCCACCGGAGTTTGAGAAGATCCACGACGTCTTCCATGTGTCTATGTTACGGAAGTACGTTCCGGATCCGTCTCACATTTTGGAGTCGCCGCCGTTGGAGATTGCCAATGACTTGTCTTACACGACACGACCAGTGGCGATAGTGGACAGATCAGTGAGACAGTTACAGAGTCGTCAGGTGCCGATGGTCAGTGTGTTGTGGCGCAGTGACTTTTTTGAAGAAAGAACTTGGGAGCCAGAACAAATGATGAGGCAGAAGTACCCGTTTCTTTTTGAGGCACTTGGTAAGTGAATTTCGGGGGCGAAATTCATATAAGGAGGGGAGGATGTGAGACCCCGTCGTTTTAGTGCCAGTCAGCGAGTGTGGTTGACTTTGTTTTGGACTCGGGAGTTGTTTGGTGATGTGGACACCGTGGTGTTAAGCCCTTAGCGTGTTTAGGTGTCTTGGTGAGTGGTCCAGGTTGTGTGGTCTAGGCTAGAGTCGGTGGAAAGCATTGGTTCAGTTTCCGGTCTGTTTTGAGCGACCGTGGGCTTTTAGCCCTATGCTTTGTTTGTTTGGGCCCGTTTGTGTTTTTATGGGCCCAATTGTGTTTTGGTGGGCCCGTTGAGTTTTCTTGGTGTTGATAACACATACCCGGGCTTCACTTTAGTTTGTCGGGCTTTTCTTT
This sequence comes from Passiflora organensis, assembly GCA_019739055.1. Classification (NCBI taxonomy): domain Eukaryota; kingdom Viridiplantae; phylum Streptophyta; class Magnoliopsida; order Malpighiales; family Passifloraceae; genus Passiflora; species Passiflora organensis. The sequence goes on from JAEPBF010000014.1 coordinate 232,793, forward strand.
TTAGTTTTGGGCCCGAGGACCATTTGGGTCTTAAGGCCCAACACTTTGGTTATAAGCTAACAAGCCCAAGTGCTTCCCAAATCAGTTTCTCTCTCCCTTTTCTTTTTCTCTCCCGATTCTCCTTTTATTCTCCACTGAAAACCCTCACAAAATCTTGATTTTGCTTGTTTTTCACCAAAAATCACTTGGTGAGTGATACCCTAACACTTCCCCACCATTTCCCCTTGTTTTCCACCTTGTAGGAGTGTTTTGGGTGTGTTTTTGGTGTGGTTTTGGCTTTTGAGCGGGATTAGCAAGTGGGTTTGAGGTAATTTCTGTTTGGTTATGTTTTTGGTTTGAGTGTTGGTTGGTTTGTGTTTAAGGCTTGTTGGTTTTGTTGCTTTGATGCTTGGCTTGATTGGTTTTGTTTGTGTGTTGAGTATGTGATGATCTGATGAGTGGGGGTAATGAGATATGCGTATGGAATTGATAGTTTTTGATGGAGTTGGTATAATGGATGGCTTGTGACTAATGTGTGAGCTGGTTTGAGGTTAATATGATTGAGGAGTGTGGAATTTGTGATGTTGGTGATGGATTGGGTTTGCTGGAAATCCAATCTTGGAGTGAGGATTGATGGATATCAAGTTTGTTGTGGTTGTGGCTATGGTTGTGTGTGGCATGATTGATGCCTAGGTGCGGTTCGGTTGTTAGCTTGTGGTTTGAGGTGTAGAGGGGTGTTGTTGAGTGTGTCGGAAACGGTCGTAGGGTTGTTTTCGTTTTGTGTATTTTCGTTTGTTGAAGTTGTGTTTGAGTTGGTTTTTGTGTTGCCTTGTGTGTAGGTGGTGCCGCAGCATGTGACAAAGGCAAGGGCGTGGCGATTAGTGAGTCGTCCGCACAACAACAGGTGGGAGTTTAAGTTTCATAAGTGGACACGCAATGTTTGATTTCGTCGTAATTACAATGTGGTATGCATGCTTTGATTTGAATAGAGGCAGTACTTAAAATGTGCTGAAACGCATGCTAGAACATGCTTGCATGAGTCATGATTTATGCATGAACGTGTGTTTGAAACGTTGAGCATGTATGTGTTTTGGTGGGATTGTGACACATGGTCTAATGATTGTGCATGCATACATATATAAATATAAAACTGTATGTGGATTTCTGCCGGGACTTATCCTGAAATTGTTAAACAACGCTTGGCCAATGCGGAGGTAAGGGACGAGAGGATCCCTTCGTTTAGAGGGACGCTCCTTTACCTAGATGTACAGGATGACGTGTGTAGGCCTCGGATCCGAACTGATGAATGGAATGCCAGGCTACGCATTTCAGTTGAATTGTAGGGACTTGTGTGATCTTGTGGTTTTGTTTTCCACTTGTCCCGAAGACTACGTTGGTGGTGGGGACTATATCTATTTTGAATCAATGCATGTGTTTTAAATTAAACCACCAACGGTCTTCCGGTGATCCTTTGGCCGGGATTCATCGTGAAGTATTACAGCTTCTCCCCAACTATATTTCTGGTGTAATAGCCATGCGAATGAGATTGTGACAAGGTTATGTGCTTGTGTTGATATACGTATGCTATGTGATGGCATCTTTGTTGATGAGATGCACCTTGAGTAAGCATGGACTTTTCTTGCGTTTATTCGGCGACTGTTTATACTTGGTTTTAGTGATTGCTTCTATTCCATCGTTTACGCTGATGACGAGGTAACGCTCACTGAGGTCCCAGTGATCTCACTTCCCCTTTGTTGTTGTTTTTCAGGACTAGTTTCAGGAGCTTGTTGAGTCTTTCCTTTTGAGGTCGAGCTTCCCGGTTTGTCTTAGGGCTGGACTACTGCGTTGGCACATTTGGAAACTCGGCATATCTTTGTATTTTGGATTATCGTCTTGCATGTTTCTCATTGACTCGTGTTGGCCCTTGATGGGTTTGTCCATTTGTGTGTTGTGACTTGAGATTTTTTTTATATGAGGCATACCTTGGCCGTGTGGCCTTCTGTGCTTGTTTAAAGTCTTCCGCTTGTTGATATTGTGTACTCCGTGATTTCTTGTTGCCGAGCCGAATGCAAAATTAATATCATGCTCCTGTGTTAGTAAATTCTACTTTATTTGCATGTTTGAGATTTTATGTTGTGAAGCCTTGTGTGGTTTCAATTGGTTCACAGGTTTGGCCATTTGGAGCTGCACGGCGGTGAGGGGCCCTGGTACCGGGACGGGTCCTCACATCCTGTCACTCCCAAATAGAGCAACCTAACTTCCAGACTCAAACTAGCCTTTAGGGCATCTTGACGTCCAGACTCGAACTGGCCTACAAGGTTTCCTAGCGTCTGAACTCTAACCAGCGTACAAGACATCCAGCAAGCTCTTGTTGGGAATAACCATCCATAAACCTCCCGGTTCGGTAAGCATCTCTCCTCTCCCTATGAGCAACAATACTTACCTTGAATGGCCAGCCACAAAATGATCCTTCAAACAAAGCACAAACAGGGAACATACACTTATTCACAAATCACAATAGAGGATCCTCAATCAAATCACAATAAAAATCATAGATCAATCCTCAAAATCATAACCAAATCAGGTAACCTATTTTCCTATTAATTTCCGAGATTCCTTATCATCATAATCACACATTCCGCAAGCCACATAATTCTAAGCCACAAGACTACTTAATTAAAAACCAAAAGCATTCGGAATCCTTAACAATTAACCTATCCAAATTCAGCGATCCAGATGCAGCAATCTCTTTCCCTTGAATGCGTGATGTGATGGCAAAAAATTCAGTAAGAATTAACTTGATTATTCATCCTAATTCAATATACAAATTTTGGCAACACCTTAAGGTTTATAGGGAAACTTACGATTTCAACAATAGAGGTTAGGGGTTGTGATTTCATGAAGTTGAGCAAGGAATAGGTGTTTATAACATTTACAATCAAAAGAAACAAGGTCAGAATCCAATAGATTAATCAGTTGATCAAGATAGGCATCAATAGGGCAAAGGTAGGGCATGCTAATTTCATGAATAGGGAAGATTCAAAGGATGAATTCATGATTTTAAAATCATGAATGAATGCTAAACAATCATACAAACAAGAGGAACAATAACAGAAATCAATTGAAGGCAGAATCACACAATTTTGAAACCTAATCTCGCCGAATTTCGACCTAAATTACGGCAATGAAAAACTAACCTCCAGAAGAAAAACCAAAAATAGATGGATACAGAATGGAAAAAGCTTTCAAATAAAATTCAGATGAAAACCCCAAGATGGTTCGAAAGAGGATGAAGAGAGCCTTCCAACAAGCTATTATTCGCAAGAATCCGACAAAGGATGAGAGAGTTTTGTTATTTTGATGTTCAAGCAGATTTTGGCAATTCTTTCGAAATACGATTTAACTTTTAACAAAAACAAATTAACATCCAGATAAAAAAAAACCCCAAGATGGTTGGAAAGATGATGAAGATAGCTTTCCAACAAGCTATTATTCGCAAGAATCTGATAAAAGATGAGAGAGTTATGTCAAGATGAAGATCAATGAGTTTCGGCTAGGGTTTCGGCAAAAATCGGAAATTGAGAAAAAGGGAAAAAATTATGAAATTTCTATGTGGGTTTTGGTATGTTTAGGTGGGATAGGCTGGCTACTCTTTTATAGGTGTCTAAGGAGGTTTAACTAAGAGATAAATCCCTACTTTTAAGCTTAATAAGATAATTTAAGGATAATTCTATTATATGGATAATTCTATTTAAAAGGATAAATCTATTAAAAGAGATATTCTATTTAAAAGGAAAAATTATCTAATACCTTAGATAATAAGGGATAAAACTAAAGATAATTAATATAAAAATATCAAAATTAAAACAAGAAATATCTGGTAGCAACTATTTTAGGCCATCATGAATCCATTTCTTCAGGGACAAAATAGTCATTTCAGCTATATCGGCTCCTGGACTTCCTAAACTTCCTAGACTTCCTGGACATCTAAAATAGAAAGGATCGAGGTCTCACATCCTCCCCTCGTTATAAAAATTTCGTCCTCGAATTTTCTGCACAAGAACTATAGGTTACAGACTTACCATGCTTTCTCTGCGCCACTCTGTTTCCTAGTCGACCTTGCCATACTATACAAACACACATACGATGTAACTTTCCAATACAAAACAAAAAACCAAAAATGAGATGATACCTTGGTGGAGAGGCGTACACCAGACGATATGCATATGTTGGAAATAAAATACAAATATGCACACAAAACACAGCAAGCAAACACACATATTTCGGCATACACACAAAGCACAAAGCACACAACACTCAGCAAATCAAACATAACAACGTGCAATCAACTTAAAAAATCATGCAAAATCTTATAGTCTTGTTTTCGTACTTGTAAGTCATGATCAATCAAAGTAAATATAGACACATGCGCATGCCTCCAAAATTGAGAACATAATATCATACAAATCACACAATTTATTAAACCATGCTTTGCTACCAAACCTGTAAGGACCCAAACCCAACCTATTAAGACCCTTACCGCCGTGAAACCCAAATAAGCCCTCGCAAGGTCCTATCTAAATCCCACAAGGCTCAAATCACCTTATTGTCAATTTTATTTGTTGATTTACATGTTATTTAAAGGTTGGAGTATATTCATACATTAATGAATTTCTGGTTTATACGGAGTGAAGAAAAACATCAGCGAAAGACTTATATAATACTTAAAACAAGTGGAAACATAACACATAAGTCCCATAGGAATCACAAAACATCAATCAATAGTATCATGCATATTTCAGAAACAACAAAAGAGAAAGAGGGATTGGAAAGCCAGAATGCAAATCCACACATGTTCAAACACATGGCATGTGCATTCAATAGAATAGGGGTGAAAATTCGTCCAGCCATGCAGCCTTGATCTCACACATTTGGTACCAACAACAAAGTACACAAGTAAACCTGCAAAGAGGGAGAAAATAAGGGATGAGATTACAAGAATCTCAGTAGGGTCATAGCATCATAAGTCCTAAGGATTCCCAATCAAATATCTCCCAAACAATATTAGATCATCCCTACTCATCTAAGGGTTTCACGCAATTCAAGAATTAATCAAAAGGGTTAGGGCCGAAACTAAAGCTGAGGGTGGACTACAAACCCTTCTGAAAATTAAAAGTACATAGGTAGGAAAACTAATCAGGTTACTCTCGGCAATAGGAAAAGAAAAGGCCATCCCCTTCCACCTGTGTTGTCCAAAGCTTTACTAAACAAAGGGTAAATGGTTAGACAATCAATATTGCAGTAAGTCTTTTAGTTGTCTCCAACATCCAGACTTAAACTGGCCTAGGAGCACTCTTACAGCAGTGCATACAAGTCATCCTGTTACTCTCAAATAGGGCAAGTTAACTTCCAAACTCGAACTAGCCTACAAGACTTCCTAACGTCCGGAATTGAACCGGCCTACAAGAAATCCAGCGAGCTCTCACTGGGAATAACCACTCATAAACCTCCTGGTTCGGTAAGCATCTATCCTCTCCCTAGGAGCAACAATACTTACCTCGCATGGCCAGCGACAAAAGGATCCTTCAAACAAAGCACAAACAAGGCACATACATGCATACACACATAGTACACACATATACAAATCACAACAAAGGATCCTCAATCAAATCACAATACAAATCAAAGATCAATCAACAAAGTCATAACCGAATCAGGCAACCTATTTTCCTATTAATATCCGAGATTCCTTATCATCATAATCACACATTCCGCAAGCATATAACCAAGATAGGCAATCGAATTCATTTATATTCAAATAATCAAACAATAAGGTAACCAAAGGAACTGATGAGGCATAGATCATACCTCTCATGTGTCTGAATCAGATGCAATCCATTGCCTTTCCAATAAAATTAAAATCTCCTAAAAAATTACAAAGAAAAACCACACAGTACTAAGCCATAAAACTACTTACTTAAAAACCAAAAGCTTTGGGAATCCTTACCAATTAACCTACCCAAATCCAACGATCCGGATGAAGCAATATCTTTCCTTTTAATGTGTGATGTGATGGCCAAAAACTCAGTAAGAATCAACTTGATTACTCACCCTAATTCAATATACAAATTTTGACAACACCTTAAGGTTTATAGGGAAACTTGCGATTTCAATATTAGAGAAGTTAGGGGTTGTGATTTCGTGGAATTAAGAAAGGAATAGGTGTTTATAACATGTACAATAAAAAAAACAAGGTCAGAATCCAATAGGTTAATCAGTTGATCAAGATAGGCATCAATAGGGAAAAGGTAGGGCATGCTGATTTAATGAATAGGGATGATTCAAAGGATGAATTCATGATTTTCAAGTCATAAATGGATGCTAAACAATCATACGAATAAGAGGAACAATAACAGAAATCAATTGAAGACAGAATCACACAATTTTAAAACCTAATCCCACCGAATTTCGAACCAAATTACGGCAAAGAAAAACTAACCTCCTGAAGAAAAACCCAAGATGGCTGGATACAGAACCAAAAAAGCTTTTCAACAAGCTTCAGATAAAAACCCCAATATGGTTGGAAAGAGAATGAAGAGAGCTTTCCAAAAAGCTATTATTCGTAAGAATCCAACAAAGGATGACAGAGTTATGATAATTTAAAGTTCAATCAGATTTTAGCAATTCCGTCGAAATATGATTTAATTTTTAACAAAGAAACACTAACCTCCAGATGGAAAACCAAAGATGGTTGAAAACAGGATTAAGAGAGTTTGACATCAAGCTATTATTCGTAAGAATCCGATAAAGGATGAGAGAGTTATGCCAAGATGAAGATCAAGGAGTTTAGGCTAAGGTTTAGGCAAAAATCGAAAATTGAGAAGAAGAGGATAAACTAAGAAATTTCTAAGCGGGTTTTGGTATGTTTAGGTGGGATAGGCTGGCCACTCTTTTATAGGTGTCTAAGGAGGTTTAGCTAAGAGATAAATCCCTACTTTTAAGCTTAAAAAGATAATTCTATTATATGGATAATTCTATTTAAAAGGATAAATCTATTAAAAGAGATATTCTATTTAAAAAGAAGAAATATCTGATACGTTAGATAATAAGGGATAAAACTAAGGATAATTAATTTAAAAATACCAAAATTAAAATAGGAAATATCTGGTAGCAACCATTTTAGGCCATCATGCATCCATTTGTTCAGGAGCAAAATAGTCATTTTAGCTGCATCGACGTCCTAGACATCTAAACTATAAAGGATCAGGGTCTCACACTTGTGGCAACTGATCACTAGTTTCTGATAGGTTTGGTGAATGGAATTTGTAAGGAAATAGGGCTATTACTTGGTTATTGAGTATGCATGCTTAGTTTGGTTTTGTCTTTGCCTTATGATGTTATAGCTGGTTAAAATTCCTTGAATAAAGACAAAGGATTGAATTCTTGTTCAGAGACAAGATAGGTAGGATCTATGCCTCATCGGTTTCTCTAGAGATCCTTTTGTTTGCTTGTTGATTTCGGTACCTATGCTTGTGTTAATGTATGCACATATGTGAACGATGTGTATGCGTGAGTTATGGATTGATTTGAGACTTATTTAAGCTATACCGAATCTCTTAAGATAGGTTATGAGTGCCTAGCTTGTATGTGTTGTGTGTATTGAACATGCTGATTGTATACTGACATGATTGAGAATACCTTGTTATGGTATTGTGCTTTATGCTTGCTTGTGTGTGCTTGTACTTGTTTGCGTGTCAGGATCCTTTTCCGGTGGACATTCAGGGTAAGCGTCAATGCTCCTTAAGAGAGGGGAGGTTCTTACTGGTATGGGAGTCGTATGGGTTGCAATCCCCAGCATGAGCTCGCTAGATGCTTAGTTCTATGTACTGGCTAAATGCCTTGTCCTATGTGCTGGCAAGATGCCCGTATCCTTGTATGGTTTTGATGCCCTAATCTTGTGTGCTGGTTAAGAAGCCTAGTCTTGTGTCCTGGCTAGATATCTTGTCCTGTGTGCTGACAAGATGATTAGGCTTGCTGATTAGCTTGTATGCTAACCTTTACCCTTTTTATAGCAAAGCCTTGGACAACACAGGTGGAAGGGGATGACCTTTTTTTTTCCTACTACCGAGAATATCTGATATGTTTTCCTGCCTGTGTACTTCTGATTTTTGGAAGTGTTTGTAGTCCACCCTCAACCTTAGCTTTCAAACCTATCCCTTTTTTATTGAATGATGGTTGCGTGATTCCCTTTAGTTTATAGGCTGATATGATGTTGTTTGGGAGATGTTTGTTTAAGATTTCTATAGATCTTATGATGTTGTGACCCTAATGAGATTCTTGTAATCTTATCCTGTTGTTTTCAATATTTTTCAGGCTTAGGTACATTCCCTGTTCGTGGTACCGGTGTGTGAGATCATGGCTTCACGGTTGGGAGATATTGCATAACATTCGCATTCCTGATTCCTTGGTTGCTTGCGTATATAACATGAACTTTGCTTGAACTATTTTCTGGTTCATTGAGTCCCTCCTTTGCTTATTTGTTTTTGGATTATAATGGAGGTTTAGTTATTGGATTTTTTTATCCCTATGGGACTTGTGTGTTGTCGTTCCAATAATTCAATTTAAAGACTTTTGCTGATGTTTATTCACTCAGCATAATACCTGAATGCTTGTCAAATAGCATACTCCTATTGTTATAAATGCGAGGAATGAATATTGTGAGACCTCGAATTTTGAGTCCTATAAGTCCAGAAGCCAGTGCAGGTGAAAAGACGATTTTTCCCTTGAAGAAAAGGATGTGTAATGGCCGAAATTGGTAAGAGTTATATGATAGTTAATTCTGGTTTTAATTCCCTTTAATCTAAGTCCTTATAGATAGATAATTGCTTTAGAAATTAAAATCCCTAAAAATAGGGGAAGATAATTGCAGAATTTAAATCTGAATGTATTCTTATTTTAATAAAGCTTTTAAAGTAGGAATTATAATCCCATAACCATCCTCTATAAATAGGAAGCCAGCCACAAAAAAATCTTACAGCAAAATACACAAATTTCGTATATCCTAAAAACCTTACACCGCCCTACTTCTGTCGAAATCCGCTGGGATTTCAAATGAGCATAACTCTCTCATCATCATTTTGATTCTTGCGAGTAATAGCTTGTTGGAAAGGTCTCTTCATCTTCTTTCCATCCATCTTTGTATTTTCATTGGGAGGTTAGTATTTCTTTCTTTAAAGGTAAGTTGAAATTCTGCAGCATTGCAAAATCTTTTTGAACTTAAAAATAGCATAACTCTTTCATCGTTTGTTATATTTCTACAAATAATATCTTGTTGTTTGGATGTAATATTTCCTTGTCTAAGGTTAAGTAAAAAATCGGCAACGGAATTAGGTTTTTATATTTCTACAGTTTTTGTCTTCGGTTGATTTCTGTTGTCGTTTCGCGTGTTCTTATGATTGCTTAGCATCTATTCATGATGTATGATCATGAATTTCCTTCTTTTAAACTTCTCTATGCTTGAAGTCAAAATTGTCCTATACCCTACTCTTAGCATCAAAATTTGCATAGTTAAATTGGAATGGTAATTTAGATTCAATCTTGTTAAGTTCCAGGCTATCACATCACACATCCAAGAGGGAGGCACCTGCAGCATCTGATCACTGGTTTCTGATAGGTTTGGTGAGTGGAATTGGTAAGGAAATAGGGTATTCAATTGATTATTGAATATACATGCTTAGTTTGTTTTTGTCTTTTCCTGGTGATAATATAGGTGGTTCAGAATTACCTAATAAAGGAAAAAGAGTAGTTACTTGTTTAGAGACAAGAGAGGTAGGATCTATGCCTCATCGGTTTCTCCAGAGACCTCTGTTATTTTCTTGATGTTTTTGATATCTGCCCTTGTTATATTACATGCGATTTGATTAAAAGGTGAGAGTATGAACTTTGGATTGAAATATGGATTCATAGGCTATAACAAACCTATGAGTTAGGTATTGAATGCCTGAGTTTCATATGTTATGTGAATTGAATATGTTGATTGTGTTCTAACATGATTGACGATACCCTGTTGTGGTATTGTGCTTTGTACTTGCCTGTGTTTGCTTGTACTTGTTTGTGTCAAGATCTTTTTCCGGTGGCCATTTGGGGTAAGCGCTTATGCTCCCAGGGAGAGGAGAGGTTCTTACTGGTATGGGAGTTGTATGGGTGACAAACCCCATCATATGCGCGCTGGATGCCTGGTCCTTGTGTTGCCGGAACCCTGTCCTTGTGTGGCAGGAAGCCCTTATCCTTGTGTGGTTTGGGATGCCCTAGTCCGTGTGTGGCTTGGGAAGACTTGTCCTTGTATGGTAAGACGACTTGTTCTTGTGTGGCATGATGAATAGGCTTACTGATTAGCTTGTGTGTTAACCGTTTACTCTTTGTGCAGTAAGCCTTGGACAACACAGGAGGAAAGAGATGACCTTTTTTCTTCATTGCCAAGAGCAATCTGATGAGTTCTACCTGTCTGTGTACTTCTGATTTTTCGAAAGTGATTGTAGTCCTCCCTCAACCATAGATTCGGCCCTAACCCCTTTTTGATTAGTTTTTGAATTGCATGATCCCCTTTAGTTGTTTAGGAATGATCTAATGTGAATTGGGAGATTTGTGTTTAGGGTTTCTGCAGATCTTATAATGCTGTGACCCTACTAAGAATCTTGTAATCTCATACCGTTGTTTTACTATTTTTCAGGCTTAGGTACATCCACTGTCCATGGTATCAGTGTGTGAGATCAAGGCTACACGGCGGGGCAATATCGCATCACATTTGCATACTTGTTCCTTCTTTACTTACGCATATAACATGAATGATTAGGCTACTTTCTGGTTTATTTTAAGATCCCTCCTTTGCTTGCTATTTCCGAAATATGTTGGAAGATTTCTTGCTAGTTATTTGGATCCCTATGAGATTTGTGTGTTATGAACCCAATGATTTAATCTAAAGACTTCCGTTGATGTTTTATTCACTCCGTATGTTACTAGAATATTTGTCCAATATCATGCTCCAATTGTTGTTAAACATTAAAATAAACATGTTACAAGTCGAAAATTAATGGTAAGCCTGGTGAGATTCAGATAGGTCCTAGGTGTCATTTGGGCTTATTTGGGTTTCACGGCGGTGATGACCTTAATTGGAGCAAATAGTAATAATTAGGAATTGCGATCGTCACAAATATGATAAAATTGAAAATTAGATGGGTAAGCTTTGTGGGATTCAAATAGGTTTTGGTTTTAGGCTTGTTTGGGTTTCACGGCAGTAATGGTCCTATTAGGAGCAATAACAATAATTAGTTAGGAATTGGGGTCCTTACATGTGATCTTAGGCATGCATTGTCGGGCAAAATATCAAGCCCAAATGGAGTGTTTCACCAAGCTCATGTGGCTCATTCTTTCGGATGGTTTCGAGTATTGTTTTGAAGGTGATAGGCAAGTTGTTCAAACTCGCATGATTTCCTAGCTCGATGCAAAGCAGTTGATCACCAAAGGATGTACAGCATAACCTGCACATGTATATGACTTTTCTAAAGAGTCCTCGGTTCGTGAATTTCCGAGTATGTTTCCAGAAGACACAGCTAGTTTGCCACCTGCAAAAGAGGTGGAATTTGTCATTGAACTAGTACCGGGTACGAATCCAATTTCCATTCCTCCTTATCGTATGGCTCCTATGGAAATGAAAGAATTTAAGTCATAATTGGAAGATTTTCCGACCCATTGTGTCACCTTGGGGAGCACCTGTCTTGTTAATGAAGAAGAAAGATGGTTTGCTGCAATTGTGCATCAACAATCGGCAACTGAATCGTGTGACCGTGAAGAACAAGTATCCTTTGTATGAGTCAGTAACTTGTTCGACCAACTCCAAGGTGCAGTTGTGTTTTCCAAGATCAATCTCAGATCAGGATACCATCAGCTGTGTGTTCGTGAAGCTGATATCCCGAAGACTGTATTCAGATCACGATACAGCCACTATGAATTTTTGGTTATGCCATTCGGTTTGGCCAATACACCAGCAGTGTTCTTGGACCTTATAAATCGAGTATTCCAAGAGTTCTTGGACAGATTTGTGATAGTCTTGATCGACAACATTCTGATTTACTCAACATCGGAAGAGGAACATGTCGAGCATTTGCAAATTGTGCTGAAAATTTGTAAGGATCGACACCTGTTTGCCAAGTACTACAAATGGAAATTCTGGTTATGCAAAGTTGGTTTCCTTGGCCATGTTGTTTCCGCCCATGGTGTACTGGTTGTGTGAGATCCCGTCTATTGTGGTGTCGGTCAGTTGCAGCGCCAACGGTAGCGTTAGTGACATCGGCTGTGTGCCGATGCTAAACTGTTGGTTTGTGAACACAGCCGTAGGAAGCCTTTAAGGAACCCATAGTGAATCTGAGAGTGTTTACGTATGAGTGTGAGTAAGATAGGTTAGACGATCGAGGTTGAGTCAGTGGAAAACAAACCAGGTTGCTTTTGGTCCGTTTTTAGCGACCACGAGCCGTTTGGGCTCGTTTGTGTGAAACGGGCCGTCGATGGCACGGTCCAGCCTTGTTGAATATTTGGGCCTGAAACCCATCAGCCCTTGGGCCTGAAACCCATCAGCCCAAGCCCACATTTCATCCTTTAAATACTTCTCTTTCAAAAATAACCAGCACATTCCAACCCTAACTCATTTTTCTCCTTCCTTCACCCTTCCAACCTACCAAAATCCAACCCTTGCTCAAATTGATCCCAAAAACTTGTGGAGGATTGTCCCAAAACACTTTCCCATCAATTTTCTGCACTTTTCCACTGTTAATTTGATGTCTAAGGCCTGATTTTGAGGTGTTCTTCATTCTGGACGAAAATTCCAGAGTTGTTGGTAAGTGCTTAATCTTTGGTTTTCTTTTGGATTGGTTGGTTTATTCAGGTTGCTAGTGATGTGATTGAGTGTTTTTGATGGATGGAAATGCATGGAAACAACCTCTGATTCTTGTATGAATTTCGGATGAACAGTATCAGGGGGTTGTTTCTTCATGTTCTTGATCATGTTGGTGTATGTTAATTGAGTGGTTGTGGTCAAATGAGGGTATCTGAAGTACCGTGATTTTGTTGTTTAGATTGGATATGAATTGGTTGTTTAGATTGGATATGATTGGAGTGTTTAGATTGGATAGGGGAATGTAGATGTGTGTGCAGCGTGAGAGGGTCCATAGGATTGCTTTCAATTATTTTGCATTTTTGATTCCTGGATTGGTTATGCTTAGTATGGCTGTATGGTTTGTGCTTGTTTAGGAGGTACTGGATCAATCAGTAGAGGAAAGGATATCGTTGGCAAACCATCGACGCAACGAGAGGTGGGAGTTTATGTTTCATTTGTATATGCGTAACGTTTTGTTTTCAGAATTCATATATGATCTAATGTTTTGGTTTGAATGGAGGCATGACTTGAATTATGTTTAACAATTGTATTCAAATGATAATTTTCTGGCCATGTTTGAATGCTGGATATTCAAAAGCTGAAACATGCTGATTTGTTTGGTGTACATGAAATTTCATACGGGTTTTGCAACCTTCCATACGATATGATTTTTCGGCTTCTTAGACATTTTTGCTCTTGTGGCTGAATACTTCGAATATTATTTTGAGATGTTTGGCACCTGATTCTAAGACGGCAATGTTTAAATGCATGCATGGAATATCTTATGAATTTTTAGTTTTAATGACCCATACTGGATAAATTCGTTTTTGGTCACTGTACCGATTGGAGTTGACGGTTAATGCTTGATCAAGTTAGGTAAGTATATGGAGTCCTATAGAGAGGACAGTTGCTTACCTTGGAGAGGTATGGGTGGCTATGTGATTGAGTGCTGTGTGCACTATGAAGGGAAAGGCCTGATACATGCTTCATATATATCTTACGACGTTATATACGTGTGCAAAATTGAATGTGATAGATTGTGTTTTCTCCATTCAATTTTGGGACAATACTGATGGTGGGGTTTTGTTTATAGACATATGCGACAATTGAAAACCATCAGTAGGCTTTTATGTAGCCCTTTAGCGGGGGTTACGTGGAAGTGGTTTGTGTCCACCCCATTATGTTGGGCATAGTAGCCAAGTATCAAAACTGTTTTTACTCCCTTTTGTATTTTGGTGTGTGCACGTATGATGGCTACATTGAAGAGTATGGATTGTACTGGTTTGAATAAATGTTTGATACTATGCTTTGGTTTTGTCTCCATTCCACCGTTTATGCTTATGACGCGGTAACTTCCACTGAGGTCTTTGATCTCACCCCCTCCCTTTTTGTTTCAGGACTAAGGTGTGAGAGCTAGCTGTTCAACTTTGAGGTTACTATCCCGGTATTGGTCGTAGGGCTGGACAAATGCACATGCACGTTTTGGACTCAGCATCTTTCACATCTTCTTGTATATTGAAAAACTTGTGTCATTTTCTGGTGCATATGTGTACAACACATGCTTGCATATTCTGATGTTTTGATATATACAAAGTAGTGTTGTTGTGAATTTCTGGGAATCTGTGAGTGTGGACTCACGGTGTTGTATGTTTGAGGCCGTATGGCCCATTGTATGTGATCTGATATTTCCGCTGCAGGTGTTTGCTACTCCGTTGTTTGTAAATTGTGCTGAGTACCAATTGATGCATGCCATGTTTTAAACAAAAAGATTTAAATGTTGAGTATTTCTACAAATTCAGATGTTGTGTTTTTCGGATAAGCCTTGTGTAGTTCCGCTTGGTCCACCAGTTGGGACAATCGGAGCTGCACGGCGGTGAGGCTCCCGATTACCGGGAACGGGTCCTCACAGGTTGATACAAAATAGATTGAAGCCGTAGTTGCTTGGGAACCCCCGTGAACTGTATCTGAAGTTTGTTGTTTCTTTGGCTTTGTTGGATACTACCATCGCTTCTTGGAGAATTTTTCTTCCCTTGCTAAACCTTTGAAGAAATTAACTCGCAAAGGAGAGTCATTCGTGTGGAACGAGAAATGCTAGCGAAGCTTTGAAGAACTAAAGAACAGATTAGTTTTCGCAGTTATCCTTACTTTGTCGGTCTGTGGAAAGGAGTATGTAGTGTACATCAATGCATCGAGATCCGGACTTGGATGCGTGCTGATGCAAGACGGGAAAGTCGTTGCCTATGATTCCCAGCAGTTGCATCCGCATGGAAACAACTATCCTACATAGGATTTGAAGCTTACAGTTATGATGTGTGCATTGATAAGATGCCACTACCTAAACGGTGAGACGTGCAGAATCTTCATCGACCACAAAAGCTTGAAATATCTCCTTATGTAGAAGAAGTTGAATATGAAACAATGAAGATGGGTGGAGTTGATTAAAGATTATGATTTGGTTATCGAATATCATCTCAAAAAAGCAAATGTTGTTGTTGATGCCTTAAGCCGGAAGACCTATTGTTCTTCTCCATCAATTTTAGCATATATACGTACGCAATACATGCCAATGTTACTGGATTTGAGAGCTACACATGTGTATCTTTGCACTAACTTTTTTGGTTCGTAGTTGGCACAAATCGAAGTCAAGTCTCCTTTGCTGGAAGAGATTCAAAATCAGCAATCAGAAAATCCAATATTGGCTCAAATACGGAAATAATTAGCTAATGGTATTGATGCCATAATTCATGATTTCAGAGTGCGAGAAGATAGAGTTCTTGTCTTAAAAAACCGAGTATGTGTGCCACAAGATATCGATGTTCGCAATCTGATTTTTTCCGAAGCCCATAGTACGAAGTTTAGTATTCATCCTGGTAGCACAAAGATGTACTGTGAGACCCTGATTTTTATGTCCTAAAGTTCAGAAGTCAATGCAGCTGAAATAACCATACTGTCCCAAAAGAAATAGATGTGTGATACACAAAAATGATATAGAAGGTTCTTTCCTCTTTTGGTTAATTTTAAAAATGGTATATCTCCTAAATTTAAGGGATAATTCCAGAATTTATTCCTAATGATTATCTCCTTATATCTAGCCTTGAAAGTAGGAAAAATTAATCTCACTAATCCTACAAACATACCAGCCGGCCACACATGTCCACACACACCAAAAACACACAAAATCATCAAGCGATCAAACTTTACACCCTACCCTTGCTGTTGAAATTCCATAACCTTCACCGTAACCAAATTCTTTAATCCTTCATTAGATTTCTACAAATAATAACTTGCTGGAAACCTCTTTCCATCCTCTATCCTGCTACATTGGTTTCATCATTATAAGGTTAGAATTCCTTTATACTTTTTCTTATTGCAATTACTAGGGTTTTGTGCCAAAATTCTTTGATTGATCCTCTAATTGGTTTCTGCTGTTGTTTCTTCTATTCATATGAGTTTTTGGCATCTATTCATGTTATAAAATCATGAATTCATCCTTTAAATCTTCCTTATAAGTGAAATCAGCATGCCTATACATTTTCCTATTATTGCCGATTTTGATCAATTGACTTGTCTATTAATTTTTTATTTTGTTCTTTTTAATCATATGTGTAATTAACACCTGATCCTTCTATATAATCATGAAATCACAACACCTAAACCTTGTATGCATGAAATTGTAATCTCTCTTGTACCCTATCTTAATAACGAAATTTTCATGGTTAATTTGGATGATAAATGAGGTTGATTCATGTTGTGCTCTTGGCTATCACATCACATATCCGAGGGAGAGGTCTCAGTAGCATCTGATCACTAGTTTCTGATAGGTTCGATGAGTGAAATTGGTAGGAAATAGGATGTTTACTTGGTTATTGAGTAAGCATGATTAGTATGGTTTTATCTTTGCCTTATGATGATACAGGTCTCATATGGCTCCTCTTGCTCAACAGGTTGTTGTTCAGCCTGAATCCCATACCTTTCTAGCGTTCAACCTTGACATACTATACAAGCAAACGATTGTTACCTAACACATAACTAAATATGATACTAGCAAAAGAAGTGGTACCTGGTGGAAAGGCGTACACCGGACAATATGCATATGCTGAAAAATAATATACAAATTTTGGAAATCACATGCACACATGTAAATGCATACTCGTCACTCATATCAATACACATATATACTCTCGGAAATCATCATTAAGCATTAAGCAAGCATGGATTTACACAATCCATATGTCGTAATCTTGCAAACTCACACCCCATGCATTCTGCAATACACATCAGCAATCACAAGCATATACATTCGACAACATAGAAATCACATAGGGACACTCAGTAACATGGCCCAACAACATACACATACTCAGCAATGACAAGAAACACATCAAGGCATACCAGGCATAAGAATATACATAAACATATAGCAAATCAAATTATCATTCTCATCGTTTAAATATTACAAATCAATCCCTTTTTAGCATTAGTTCACTTTTGGTATTAGCCCCAAGTGAGTGAGTGTGTGCGCTTGTTCTTACCTACAAACACAAAATCAACAAACAAGTTAGTTTGTAACCAATTTATATTCTTTAAACCATGCTCTGCTACCAAAGCTATAAGGACCCCAAATCCTAACCTATTATTATTTGTTGCTATTAAGACCCTTACCGTCGTGAAACCCAAGCAAGTCCAAAAAGCAGGACCCATTTGAATCCCATAAGGCTTACCCATCTTATTTCCAATTTTTAGCAAGCTCATTCATAACAATTAGAGCATGATATTGGACAAACATTCTAGCATAATTCGGCGTAAATAAAATATCAACGGAAGTCTTTTGATTTAATCATTAGAACCACAACACAAGTCCCACAAAGATCTAAAAATTCAACATGTAAACTTTCTAAAGTAATCCGTAAACAAACCGTCAAAGGAGGGACTTAAATAACCAGAAAATAGTACAATCAAGGTTCATGTTATATGCACAATCAATCAAGGAGACAAGAATGCAAATGTGATGCGATATCACCCCGTCGTGCAGCTTTGTTCTCACACACTGGTACCATAAACAACGAATGTACCTAAGCCTAAAAAAATGGTGAAACAACAGGATGAGATTACATGAATCTTAGTAGGGTCATAACATCATAAGATCTACAAATATCTTAAACAAACATCTCCCAAATAACATCTGATCATCCCTACATAACTATGGGTATCATGCAATTCAATAATCAATCAATGGGTTAGAGCCGAAACTAAGGCTGAGGGTAGACTACAACACTTCCGAAAATCAGAAGTACACAGGTAAGTAAAACTCATCAGATTACACTCGACAGTAGGAAAAAGAAAAGCCATCTGCTTCCACCTGTGTTGTCCAAGGCTTTGCTGCACAAAGGATAAAAGGTTAATACACAAGCTAAACAACAAGCCTATTCATCTTGCCAGCACACAGGATTAGGGCTTCTTGCCAGCACACAGGACAAGGCATCTAGTCAGCACACAGGACTAGGCGTCTAGCCAGCACACAGGACTAGGCATCTAGCCAGCACACAGGACTAGGCATCTAGATAGCTATAGTTGGGGATTGCCACCCATACGACTCCCTTACTAGTAAGAGCCTCCCCTCTCCCATGGAGCATTAACGTTTACCTTGAATGGCAACCAGAACAGGTTCCTGACACACAAACACGTACAAGCACACACAGGCAAGCACAAAGTATAATACCATAACAGGGTATCCTCAATCATGTTAGAACACAATCAACATGTTCAATACACACAACACATGCAATTTAGGCACACATAACCTATCGTAAGAGTTCGGTATAGCCTGAGTAATCATATCTCAATCTATAATTCATGTATACACCCTAAAATCAATTCGGATGCACTAACAACAAGGGTGTACATCGAAAATAACCAAAAAACAATCAAGGATCTATGGAGAAACAGATGAGGTGTAGATCCTACCTCTCTTGTCTCTAAACAAGAAATTATTCCTTTGCCTTTATTTAATGGTTCCGAACCACCTATAGCATCACAAGGCAAAGACAAAACCAAACTAAGCATGCATACTCAATAACCAATGGAATACCTTATTTCCTTACAAATTCCACTCACAAAACCTATCAGAAACCAGTGGTCAGATGACGCAGGTGCCTCCCCTTTGGATGTGTGATATGATACCCAAGAACTTAACAAGATTCAACCTGAATTACCATCTCAATTTAACTATGTATATTTCGGCACTAAGCATAGGACACAAGACAATTTTCAATTTCATGTTAGCAAGGTATAAGGGTTGTGATTTCATGTTAACAAAGAAGGATTAAGTGTTTGTAACTTGTACAATCAAAAGAAACAAGATTGGAATACAATAGGTTAATCAATTGATTAAGATAGGCAATAATAGGGCAGGGGTAGAGCATATTGATTTCATGTATAGAAAAGATTCAAAGGATAAATTCATGATTTTACAACCTGAACAGATGCCAAATAGTTATATGAACAAGAGGAACAACAACAAAAATTAATTGAAGGCAAAATCACACAATCTTGAAACCTAATCCCTCCGAAATAGGACTTATCATACAATAGAGAAAAGCTAACCGCTAGACAAAAAAGCCAAGATAGTTGGAAAGAGTATGAAGAGAGCTTTTCAACAAGCTATTATTCTCAAGAATCCGACAAAGGATAAGAGAGTTATGCTTGTTTGAAGTTCCAACAAATTTTGGCAGAAATAAGGAGGAGTGTATATCCGGCTTCCTATTTATATAGGGTAGCTATAGGATTATTTTACCCACTTTAAAGATTAGATTAAGGTAAAATAATTATCATAATTAAATTCAGTAATTATCCTCCCTTAATTTTAGAATTTTTATTTTCTAAGGTAATTATCAACCAATAAAGAATAAAATTAAAGAGAATTAAAACCAGAAATAATTACAGGACGTTCCTTATGAAATTTCAGTCATCACAGATCCTCTTCTTCAGGAGTAAAATGGTCTTTTCATCTACACTGATTTCTGGGCTTGTAGACTTGAAAATTCGGGGTCTCACACACAAACCCAACCTATTAGGACCCTTACCGTCATGAAACCCAAATAAGTCCTAACAGGGTCTTATTTGAATACCACAAGGCTCAAGTCACCTAATTGTCAATTTTATTGGTTGATTCAAATGTTATTTAAAGGATGGAACATATTCATACATTAATGAATTTCTGGCTTATATGGAGTGAAAGAAAATATTAACGGAAGACTTATATTAACATTGAAAACAAGTCGAAATATAACACATAAGTCCCATAGGAGGTTTTGGTATGTTTAGGTACGGTGGCCACTCTTTTATAGTTGTCTAAGGAGGTTTAGCAAAGATATAATTCCCTATTTTTAAACTTAAAAGGATAATTAAATGATAATTCTATTAGAAGGATAATTATATTCAAAAGGATAATTCTATTAAAAGAGATATTCTATTTAAAAGGAAGAATTATTTAATACCTTGGATAATACGAGATAAAAATAAGGATAATTAATACAAAAATACCAGAATTAAAATAGAAAATATCCGGCAGCAACTATTTTAGGCCATCACATATCCATTTCTTTAGGGACAAAATAGTCATTTCAGCTACATCGGCTCCTGGACTTCCTGGACATCTACACTAAAAAGGAACGGGGTCTCACATCCTCTCCTCCTTGAAAGAATTTTGTCCTCGAAATTTCTGCACAAGAACTATGGGTTATAGACTTACCATGCTTACATTGCACCATTCTGCCTCATAGTCAACCTTTTCATACTATGTAAACACACATGATGAAACACAAAACTACAAAAGAGATGGTAGCTTCGT